>JAODOY010051082.1:0-18656 GCA_025399855.1 Forbesichthys papilliferus | reverse complement strand
GTTTGGGGTTTTAAAGGCACATTCATAACGTTTCTGTAAAGTCATATATAGGTCTCAAATATCAGTCACAATTCAGAACTTTTGGGAACATTAACATTAACGATCAAATTATATTTGATATTACAATTATATTTATAAAATTTAAAGTATAAGTGCTTCACAATATCTGTGTCACGTGACATTTAGAACTTGTGGGACTTGTACTGTAAACATTATAGATATGATTAATATCATCAGTTTAACAAGGAGACATTTAAGATGTTAGTATTATGTCTAATATGACGTTATAGGCACATGCTGATTCTAAAGGACAATTTATCAAGTTGTCTGTACGTACTCTAGACATTCTCAACATTTAGTAACTTTGGTGATATTACAGTCACATATATAACGTTAATATAATGTTAATAGTAAATGCTTCACAAGTTCTAAATGTCATAGCGTGTAGTCCTGTATACATTTGAAACATCAGGGCACAATGTCGACCAATTAGGAACATTTTTTGGTAGTCCTTGAAAGGTAGGGTATATTGCATCCCTTTGCGAAATGCCAGAATGTTACATTTAAAGATATGGTTTGTCAATGTATAGCCTAATGTTGCTAAAAGATTAAAAACACATAAATCTTATGCTATCTTTTGCTTGGCGTTGATGGAGAAAGTCTCAGCGACTCTCATATACATTTTTCAGTGAAGGACTTGCTATAAACGTTAATAACATCACCTGTCTATCTGTTCAACGTTTAGTATAACGTTCTCTGTATAGTACATACAGAGAACGTAACAAATGTTCCTACATAGCACCGACTACCCACAATGCATTGCGTCTATTACCTAAAACATTTTGCTTGATGTTGTTTATGTATCTAAGCAAGTAGGCCTAATTAAAATTATATTTCTAAAGTGTGTTGCATTGTTAATGTTACTGTAAAAATTGTATGATATCAATTTTATATTAATGACACCATGATGTAGAGGAATTAGAGTGATCCTGTAAGGTCAATTTTTTCTATTGAGCACTGCTTGAAATAAGATTATGTTAAATTGAGGGTTTTGTGCTAATGCTATGATTTTGCATTGCACGCAATAAATATCTGTTGTGGCAATACAGTTTAATGGTTGCAGCAAATTGCCCCATATATAGTAATGACATGGATCATCTCATGTGTGTTAAACATGATTTAAGTAAATGTAACTTTAATATGTCACCCAAAACACATGTAATGTTCAGGATCAGGTTTAGGCTATACTGTATACACATATAATGTATACAGAGTACAAAAGATACCCCCAGAGAGAGATAACAGAGCTCCTGGTTTGCAACATATCCACCCCATCTGTTTGCTAAAGCTCAGGCTCTGAGACAGCATAAGCCCTCCCTTGCATCATCCTATCGACAAACAAAACGCAAAGCACGATGAGAGACAAGAGAGAGTTCTGTGCTCCTGGGACAGTCAACAGGTGGCTTAGGAGCCTTTACAATCCCACTGGTGATGCTGCGTTATGTCAAGTCAGTAACCTCAGCATAACATGCAATAGGAACATCTCTTGAATCGCATGGTGTACAGATCTGTGCCATTATCAATGAGGGCGATAGCGGCAAACCACAACCAACCTAATGTTTTGCATTTGGAAAATTATATCCAGCTACTTATAGAGACACACTATACACACCCAACATACGTCTGGAGACAATCACTGACATACCCAATGTATGGGTTTCAGAAACAGACTGACTATATTGTCATTGGTCTGGAACTTTGTACAAGCTGTTATATAGCAGTTCTGGTTAGCCAGCTTTGAGATATCCTGAGTTTGAGTTAAAATGCCAACTAGCTAAGCTATAGCTCGATGCCGAGGACTGAGCTGTCATGTTTTCAACAATTGTTATTTTCCCCTTGCACAGCAGGTGACAGCATATTCCTCCTGGGATGAAATCCCCAACGGCATTGAAGGATTTGTGTTTATGTAGCGACATAGGGGAGCCAAGGGACATGGTGTGTGACTGTAGCTCGGTATAGACGGCCCAGATGCAAACACACTGCCAATATTGGGTAGCAAGAAAACTACCTGCACTTAAGTTTCTTAACAGTGTAGCAAAGACACTTGCATCTGTTTGCATGCGCACGCACACACACATTCTATGTGGCACACAGAACAAATGTGTGCCCCAGTTTGAGGGAGTGTGTCTCTCACACAAAAAAGCGCATTGACATTGAAATCTATCATATTTACACAGATGTTTGCTGTGCCAATGTGCTCTATTCATAGTCTGTCTCTTTCTGCCTCACACACACACACACACACACGTGCACGCTCATAATCTCCACATGTGACTCTAACAACGGCTATGTGTGAACAAGAAGCTTTGAGGAGATTTCAGGAGCGTGACTTCAGGGGCATGTGTGTTTGTTCGTTCATGCGCACGCACACACACACACACACACACATTCTCAGTCTAACATGACCTTTTCTAGTGTGATTGGAGTCTACTTAAGAATGTCATTTTACAGAAACATATCCCATTTCACGCCGCTGTCAAGCTACCGGTAGTTGTTAGTAAAGTTTCTCTCTAAAGGTAACTACTGTGTTACACAACATACAGGGTGTGAAGAATATGCATCGATTGTGTGTAACCAGCACCCTGTAAGCTTGGAGAAACTATGTGCATATGTCCAGACAGAGTAAGATGGGGTACAGCTGTCTGTAATTTGGAGGGAGATTATTCATAGAGTTTCAATAAACATGTAATCTGCTAATAATATTAAGAGAAGAGCAATCACGGGTGAAATATAAATACATTTAAATAACACTACATTGAGTTTGCCTCTCCTCATATGGAGTGCAGGGTGATTCAACAAGGCAGGAAAACTGCTTCCTATTATCTAGGGATTTGTGCATTTTGGCCTTGGCAGGTTTAATAATTCACAAATAGCATATGGCTAACTTAAAATATACATTTTCTCTACTTTTTCTACTGTATATACCTGACGTTTATGGTAAATGTTTTCCATGCACTGTATAAATATACATATATTGTATGATACTGTATGATACTATATGATGCATGCTGTTGTCACTGACAACAGCGTGGTTAAAGCGGAAGTGAGGTGTTTTGCATGATGGAATTAGAGTAATGCTGGGGTAAAGACTACAGTAAATTTGACTCTACAGAAGTGTTGGTGGACTAGCCCAGGGTGGATAACCAGTCTGGCATGAAGAACCAAAAAAAATACACCATCACCACAAAGAGCCACAGAACACATGGGTTCATGCATGCGCGCACGTGCATGCACACACACACACACACACACACAGCTAAAGTGATGCTTTACCTTATATTATTTAGGTCTAATGACGTTTCAAGGTAGAAAAGCCGATTCACACAGGCTACCTAAGTTGATGGAAACATAGACTACGCTAATCTTAATTATCTAACAGTAATGTAATGCCATGGTCTAACATTTATTTTAACAATTCAAAAACCTATCATTTGGATGTTTCAACTTTCTAAACGTTGAAAATGCTGACCTGACGTCGCTGATAGGCTTATTGCCCAGTACTGCTGCATCTTCAGGCTGTTGAATGTCTCCCATACTTGGCTTTGATGGTGGTCTACTTCAAACGTGTTCTATTTTCTAACAGCAGTGCTCGTGTTTTCAAACATTTCATGCAACTGCATTTTCTTCTCCTCTACATTAATTTGGAGAAGAACATTTAAAAGGAAGCTCAAAATTCCATGGTTGCACTCGACTTTAAAAATACGACATTGCCCCAACTCCAATGAATTGGCCCAACACGGAAGACGGGGAACCCCCCCTTTAGGATTTTGGATCGGTCCAGTAAAATAGTTACATTGTATCCAGGCTGTGCTCAAAGAGAAAACATTTGATTAAACTAATTGACCTATTTATATTTATTTTGCTTGTCATTTATTGTTGGTGCACGGCCATAGTATGCAGTGGCTGTAATTTTGACTGGCCGATTTTCGAGGGGTTTCCCAGGCAAAGAGCCACAGGTTCGACACTAGCAGTTCAGTTAGTTCGGTCAGAAGGTCATCTGTTTTCAGAGCTGTAGTAGTTATGAAGCAAGATAACTCTTGGGCATTTATGCCATGAATCTTCCACTTGGTCAGTCTTAATGAGAAAGCCAGCAGAGGTGTAAAAGTAGTTGAAGACTCATACTGTATGCATTATTACATTGTTATTGATGGTGCAGTGTGACACACAACTACTGTACATAAATACACAAAATACTGTAAACATGCTCATATCGCATGCATAAATGCTTATATGCACATCCACACACACACACACACACACACACACACACACACACACACACACACACACACACACACACACACACCATTATGTCATTCAAGATGCATGAACCCTTCATTCACACTTCCATATTCTGGAAGGTCCCCCCCATACCCCTCTGCTTTCCTTTATAGGATAGAAAAGGACTTGCATTAGCATGTACTGTATCGCACCAGGCGGCATGGCTGGATTGTGGACAGCTGTCTGCACTCTGCAGCACATAATATGTCCTCCAACAGCCTCCTCTGGCAAGTGCAGTCCAACAGAGCCTTGGGCATACATGATGGATCTACCGCTATGCTGTCTATAGTTAACACCAGCTAACATATGGTAATGAATAGGGATGTGCAGAGATTTTCCTTAAATCCGCCATTCCACATGCAGAATTAAATTGATATGAAATGTGGTCTTTGAGAAATAGGTGGCTTAGGTGCCAAGAGAATCATTAATAGCTTGTCATTAATGTCTGGTCACGATAATGGCACCATGAAAGTCATATCCTCTCCATCAAATCATGTATAAATAGTCTTTTGCTTTTTAAAGCCACTAGAAACTAATTTCTTTATTCAAAAGAGTAGGGAAATGAACAGAGACCTTGTCAATACTCTGACTTTATGAAGATACCGGCATTAGTACAACAGTGTACCAATCTCCAGAACAATGCTTCTGCATTGTCAGTCAGTTTTCCCTTATTTTCTTTGGCGGTGCATATACAATACAGTACATTCAGATATTACCCAATGTTCACATGGACGACAAACAATGCCAACTAAGCAACTGGCAGCCATTCATTTTCAATGAGAGCTGTTGGTTTACAACAACAAGAGAAAAGTGGTTGTTGCAAAGCCAACTAAGCAGGGGAAAAAAAAATTAGAGGTCTATTTTATGCAAATACCAAGCCAAGCCACCAATGGGAGTGAAGGCAGTGTGACAAACATTTCTGAAACAAATGATCCAATTGTCATTGTCCATTTAAAGGTATTTTCAAATGTACTGTAGCCACATGTATATGTGTATAGGCATAATATTCGCACAGAATATATGCTTCGTGCCACTAATTGCCATAAAACTGCCTGCCAATCAAAGCTGCTCATTTACAGATTCTTCTTTAGACATTTTAACGGTTCTGTAGTGGATTTATATTGTCTTTTGAATTGAGTGTCTTTCCCATTGACTTTTATCCATTCAGACCAATTTGTTTCGTTCTGTGCAGGTGCAAATGCATCTGGCAGCCATTAGAAGTGTCTTTAGGCTGTAAGGCTTCAACACTACACTGTGATGGTGGCATCATGACGTTAACTGGTGTGTGGCACAAAGTCATATGGCTGGTACCGCGTTTCTCTTGAGTTTACACGTGGAGGTGTGGGAAAAGTGTGGAAAAATTGACTAGTTGATTGATTTGTGACAGCTTGAAAGAGGTCACAAAGACCTCTGCTTGTAACTTTAAGAGACAAGTGCTGTGACTGTTGTAACAATGTCAACATCAAGTCCACAAAGGAAATGGGTACAGTGCCCAAAAGAAAATGTTTAAGTCTTTGTTTTTTGTTACTAGCAGCTGGTATGGCTGCAGCTATGGCTTAGCTATTTGTGCAGACATTGAAGAGGAAAATAACTAACTGAAATAAACTTCAAATTGACAAGGTATATTTGCTCTCTATATGAAATGACACGTGTCTTGTATTTTTACGTGTTTCAAAGTGCCTACTGTAAGCCTAACATGTAAAAATTAAACTCTGTCCATCTTACACCAAAGTAAATTGGATTAATCAAGTAGAGATGGAAGATTTAAAAGTACTGACTAAGAAACTGATCACATTTTCCCCTTCAATAAACAAGCCAAAGCACTCAAATTAAAACTTTTAAATAAAATGCATTTGAAGAATGAGAATGGCATAAACAGTGTCAAGCCTTTGTAGGGATGGCCCCAAATATTTGATTATTCGGGTATTCGTTCGTTGGGTATGTATTCGATTTAAATATTGGGATTCGAGTATTCGTTTTTTCAAATTATGCATGCATGTTTTCCCTTTAATCCCTACTGTCTACATAAAAACCCACATGTTGAAATGTAATTGCCTGCTCTACATTGTGTCATCAACACAATTGATTGCAATTGTATCTGTAAGAAGAAAGCAAGGCTATTCATTCAACACAATCTCTTATTGGCTAATACAGGAGAAATATATGCTATTTGACATCTCTGACTGGGTCAATTACCGTGTCAATCAATGTGGCCATTTTGAGCGCATGGCTATGTTTACATGTGTGCTCACTTGTGAGAGTATTCGAATACTCGTTCAGAAATACCATCAAGTATTCGAAACCTGTAAAACGGTATTGGGGACAGCCTTAAGCCTTTGTCAGGTAAAAGTCCAACAACATGAAGATGCAAGGATTTACAGATTTGAACATCCATTTCTTGCCACAACCGGCCAGTGTACAAATAGTAATACATTTTTTGGCTGTCACAAGGAATATAATTAAAGCAGGTGTTGCATTTAACAACTCAAGGAAGGTTAAGGAGTGCAAAAATGAAACATCTGTTGCAATTAAATACATTAAAACCTCTCTTTATCTATTATTAATACAGTGATTTCTCTCTTTTCTGTAGTGACATGAGCACATTTAACACGTATTACTTTAATGATATGTTACAACATGGTTAATTAATAACAAAACAGTAAGATGAAACCATAATCATGTAATCAAAAGATTGAACAAAGATTACTGCTATTTCTCCATATTTGTCTAAAATGTGTGCCAGGTGACTTGCTATACAGAAATAGACAACCTTTAGATTTTAGTGTTGTTGTCATATAACGCAAGCTCCAAAAGCAATTTTAAATACAAATATATTTATTTATCTGGGATTATCTCTGTCTGCCTCTTTTGTTTACTCTATTTTGCAGGAGTTGTCTTGGGTATCTGAAAGTGTTGTGTTATACTGGAGGCAATTATTTTACAACAGAAGTTGCAACCTACTTTATTTTCTAGAAACAAAGTTCTAATGTTCAAAACCAGATCAGTTCAAATGAAAACTGTGCACCACCACCGCCATCTATAAAGAGTGTGTGCTGCCAATGTGGCTTACCTCCAGAATGAAGAGGAGGGCCACAGAGCAGAACAACTCCTTGTCCCTCCCGGACAGATACTGAGCTTCTTCTGTGTGTCTTGAATTTCTCCAGGTCTAAAGAACAAAAACATGAGGTTAAATATAGACTACTGTCAAATGTGATGATCATTTATTAATACACTGAAACGTTACAGCAAAAACTGTATTAATACACATTTGAATTGACAGCCTATATGGTACAGTCAGTCAGTACCTGTCATTTCTTCACAGATTTTTATACTTAGTAAAAATGTTTTATCTTTCCCTCTGGATCTTCTTTTAAACCTTTAACAATCTTGTGTGAGTTGATTTTTAGATGTTTTATTACTCCCTAAAGTGTGTTAAGAGGCTCCAATATTGCATACAGTAGGCATTGTTTTATATTGTTTTTCAATGCTTGAGCTGTTTTTCTTTTATAGATAGAAAGCGATGACACATGTTGATAAAGCACTATAAATGAACTTCACTTGACTTGCTTTACCATTCATATAAACAAATTGATCGTTGGCGTCATGCAAGAACCATTTTCACATATTCTGTAGAGCTGTAGGATGTGGCTTATTTAAAGAAGATGCAACATACATCAATTTTCTCACATGTTTATATTCTTTAGTCTTGCTTCTGTGAATACAGTTAGATTTTGAATAAAAATGTACATTTACTGATAGATCAATAGATAATACCATATTCTGCATTTTGTGCCATGCTATTGTAATTATGATCCTAATGTATTAATTAATGATTTATGTGTATCCCAGTTAATCGCATACATTCTTTGAACTAGTGATGACAGTTCTAAACATTAGACACTCAAAACATGATCATAGAAATGTTCTGTAACATCACTTATCACATCCTCTAATAACTATTGATGGTTCAAATAATCTTTCTTCATTTCCTGACCTCTGAAAGGATTTCAATCTGCTAACATGCAAAGCTAATGTTTGTCCTGTTTCCTGAATGACATTGCCGATTAGATGGGGGTGGGAACCCTACTATGTGAGTACCGGGAGGTGAAGTATGCTAATTCACAAGTCTAAGGGATGAGCATTTATTCACAGGATGGCATTCCTTTTATTTTTACCCAGGTCATTTAGAAAGAAGTCACGCGTTGTTGTGCGTCTGATTTGACATTCAAGTACAAGGCCATGAAGAATATTGAAGAGAAGTGTCTGTTTCACTTAAAGGAATAGTCAGTCATTCTGGAGAAAGCTTGTTGGTAAAACAAAAACACCTCTCCCTTCAATGCCGAGACACGTTTGTCGCTTATGGTCGTTCCTGGCTTGTGGATACTTATTGGTTGTATCATTTGATCCTGCATTTGTTACGCAGCTTTCACTCCAATTGATAGTCAATGTGTCACATCTCTAAGTATTTGCATAAAATAGACCTTTAGTATTGTCATATTGCCTATAGATTTCTTGCAGCGGCTACCATGAATGGCTGCTGTTCGCTACTGTATGTCTCCCTTGTTTGTCGTCTGTGAACATACAGGTTATAGGGTGCTCCCACAGAAGCTCAGCCCCACACATTGGAAACACAATGCAAAGACGACAGTGTTGTGTGGTGCGGTCTGCACATTCACAGAATTAGGGCTGTGCAGAAACACCAGTTGTTTTTATTCAGCACGCACACAGAGCGGGCAGCCGTGACGAGATGTTGAATTTGACAAAAAGCTAGCTCCCAATCACTGACTTCCCCTTTAACAATGGTGGAATCTCATTTAGCGAGAACAATAGAATGGGTTATTGACCAGTGTAAACAGCTCTGAGCTTTGCCTCGGGCTAAAGCACCACCCCACTGAATGTGCTGGAAAAACCACTGGGTGCACCTAGCAGCACATTACCTGACCAATACTAGAAGCAGAGCACACAATTCTGTCTACATTGCCTACCTGTTAGTTTAAAAACAGATTTTAAGATGTTTCAAATCTGTAAAGTGTAATGCATGATAATATCATGCATATTATTATGCCTTTAGCCTTTAGCTACTCTAGTGCAGACCTAACGGTTACAAAAGATAGAACTATATGGAGAAAGATCAGTTACTGTGGCCCTATCAGCATGCCAGCATCTTTATAAAAACTTCCTTAAAGGACCCATTCCATGAAACCAAGTATTTCTAGTGTCGATGCGAAACAGAGAAGTAGTAAGCCTTTCAAAGTGGGCTGTTAGCTTCCTGGTCTGTATTGGCTAAAAAAGGGAGAGTGGCGGGGAAACAGGCGAATGAGAGAAACGTGCATATGTTGCTTAGATTACTGCACACAGTTTGTTTGGTAACACCCCTATGAGGATATAGCCTTAATAATATATAAATAATAATATATTAATTAAATAATATATTAATAAAACATACAAAATGTCTGATTGCTTCTGCACAGTGTGGGTTAATTATGTTTGTGCATGCATCAGATGTAAAACAGGTAAACGGATGTGAAAAAGTGTTTTTAGGAATTGCACTTTACTAAACTGGTCCCCACTAATCCATGTCTTGTTAGCAGAACTAATTACTGGTGAAACATAATACCGTCATATAATTTTGCTGAAAAGGGATGTGCTGAAGTGGAGCCCAACAATTAAAAAAGTGTTGCCCATGTCATGCTCTGTAGGGTATATAATATGTTTCTATCTGCCAAAGAGAACATTAGCCTGACAAATTGCAGAAGTGTGTCTGATGTCACATTCTCTCACAAAACTGATGAGAAATTGGCTAAGAATGAAAACTAGAAAAATGTATACAGTTGATGAATGGAGGTATTCCAAAAGTGTGTGTGTGTGCGTGTGTGTGCGCTTGCGTGCCCGTGTGTGTGTGTGTGTGTGTGTGTGTGTGTGTGTGTTTGGGTGAAAATAATCCATACTTGTATACACTAATAAGAGCAAAAGAGCAATCTACAATCCCTCTGGTATGAAGAGAGAGTTTTGCCAATCTGGGTCACACATGAGGGATTTTAATAGCGCCAGTGGTTATCAGGTTACAATTCATTCATCATACATAGCAGCACAAAACATTACAGAGCTATTGCTAGAATGGATTAGAAACTGAAATTACCTTTTAGCACAAACTAATTTTCATTTGACAACCGATGGAAAACAATAGCACTTCCCAACCATTCCCTGTGATCATTTCGCCCAGTGGATCTCTGTCAAAGTAATTCAAGGAACACGCAGACGGTTTCATGGCTGAGTGTGCACAAATAGCTTGTGTTGGAGGTGGATAAATATTTCCTAAAATCTCCTGAGTAGTGATTAGATTCGTTATAACACTGTACAAAATACAAAGAAGGAATAGCAGTGGGAAATACATATGAATGAAATATGATATCAAGCTTTAGCGACAGGTAGAGACGACACTACTTTGCTACACAGCAGGATAATGCTAAAGCACTGCTTAAATTGTATTCGACTCGGCACTTCTCTCTTGTTAGTAGATTGTAATGGAACAGTGCAGCAATAACCGTGACAACGCCTGCACGATATAAGGTGGCTATTGAGCTCAACGTGCTTGCATAAATTGCTTTTGAATAGGAAAATGTCAATATACCTCTATGGTACTTAAGACAGGAAATAAAAGGCGGTAGACCTGCCAGCGTATATTGTTTAAATTTGTCAAATTAACCTTAATTAACCTTATTCTAAGATACTGCATAGTTTCATGCCACTGTGGGCAGTGAAGGAGGCTGTGGCTGTGCTCTTTACAGGCCTGTTCACTGTCAAATGCTTGAGCAACAGACAATTCACTTTCAAATAAGATTACTGATTACTTCATTGTAGTAGCAGGCCTAAATGCAATATTAGTATGATCGTTGATTTATAAAGAGGACTCTAAGGTCTTAAGGACTATAAGGCTTAATGTAAAGTCATGTTGGCTTTGGGACAGGTCTATTAGGAAGCAGCCTTGAATAATTTCTTAAAACATAAATCTTTAAATAATAGCTACAGTATTTCAGAATCTTAAGCCCTATTAAGAAAGCATTTCCTAACATTTTCTATGGATTAATATCAAATGTGGCACTTTTAGGTCAAGTGAATGTGTGACAGAGATCCCCCTCGGGGACTCGAACCCAGATCTCCCACGCAGAGAGCGGACGCTCCCTGGCCTGCGTCGCCAGAGCGTCCTATGAGGTGTCGGAGAGTGAGGATTAACACCACACAGCTACCTGCTGGCCACCGTTACAAATGCATCTACCTCAGAATTGCAAAAGCTCTTTTTCAGCTAAGGAACATATGCACCTATAATGATGGGCTATGTTTTCTTTAGTAGACCCCTCATAAACCTACAATATACTGTAGTACAAAACATTTGAATTAGTTTGAGGTGAATTAAATGTATGACATGTTGTACATGAAATATAAAGATATATTGTTTTTATATTCAGCTTTATAATGGATTGGTAAATGCCTAAATCATTTTAATCAGTTAAATTGTAATCAGTTTAATGTTCTTTATATTAATTAATACAATGTATCATTATATATTTAATGTGATGGTATTATAGCCTTAAAGAGTAAAGGGGACACTAAGACTAAAGAAGTTTGGGTGCAGTCAGCAGCATTCTGGTTCCAAGTATTTTAAGAATTAATTATACATGGCCTCAGTCCAGCATTAATACATTTAGCATGTAAATACATGTGTTTGATTTATGTACTTCTTTGCCCATGCTCCACATTGGAAAAAACAATACACTGTATTTGCTCTAGAATAACCAAGCAAGGGATGACAAATTTGCTGTCTACTGTGATTTTTAGTCAGCAAATCACTGTCCTGCGGAATTGCACTTCCTGCCCATAGAAAGAGTCCTATCAAGGATAGTGACAATGATATGGAATTGCTTCAACAGGAAAATAAATGTTCAATATGTAGTTAGAGGTAAATCCACTGCCTTCTAAACTTCAGTCATGAACGGAAACTTTTTTTTTTTCTTACGGTTGACTACTAGATATTGTATGTGTCTTGGTACGGGATTTCCTCCCTAGTCACTCAAACAGTTCTCTAGCACATGCTTAACGTCCTCCCTTTGTTTGCTGGACAGAAAACAGCCTCACACTGAGTCTCAATGTTTAGCTATTATCATGGATTATAATCCTGTCTGTCTGATTTGTTTGCATATGATGGACTGACAGATACAGTAATTGGAATTCTACCCTCTCTGTCTCATGGTCAAGTACGATGGGATGTATCCACAGAAGATTACGTCTTCTGCGGCTCCGAATAGTATGGATGGATCTTTTTTAGTGGGAAGTGGTTAAATTGTGTCATGGTTGTCTTTGCATTGTCACTCAAAATAAATTAATGTTGTAACATATCAAATTAACTCACTTTCACTGCCGATAGTATTATTGGTAGGCTTTGTGCTAGTGTTTGTTGCACTCATGGGAATGTGTATCAAAACATTTTATCTGCATTCCTTTTCCTGTGACTTGATTATTTCCTCTCAACATTGGTCCATTTTCATATTTCATACATACAGAACCAATGAGATAGAATACACTCCTCTTTTTAAGATGAATATTAGTTCCATTCCAAATGTTCGTATATATTATACCTTCTTTGTAAATATGCATAATCCTAGGCTGAGATTGTTAATGGTCTTCAACTAAACTATAGAGGGTTGCTGTAGAGATTTGTGATATTTTAAAGCCTCTCATTGGCCCTCATTCCTTAATCTAATGTAGAAAACATCGCAGATCCAAGTGCGAAGATCATTTTACAAAAGTGTTCACGTGTGATTTATAAAAGCGCTTGTGTCTTGCCAAATTAGAGTAAGAATGATCGGACATTGATAAATGTGTCGATGGAAAACTCTTGTCAATAAAATACCACACAAATAGATTTATAGGGCTCACCACTAGAGTTTACAACATACAGCTTCGTAATAAGTCCAAAAAGAACTTCTCTGACTGGCTCGAAAGCACTACCTGTAAAAGAGAAAAAAATTAAAAAAAATAAAAAAATAAAAAAATAAATGTACATCCTTATTTTGTAGTAGCAGTTGATATTATAATAGGAGTTGACTAGAATAACATTTCCTAAAGAATATACGAGTGCTAAAAAAAGCATTATTTATATGCAGCCAATTTAGCCGAATGTAGCCAATAGAGCGAAGCCGCAACTAACAGAAATCGTCAAATAACATACAGTCGTATGAAAAAGTTTGGGCACCCCTCTGAGGCTGCATAATAATTTACTCTTTCATCACAGAAAAGGATCACAGTGGCATGCCATTCATTTTCTAATCAAAGCTGAGTACTGGGGTATTGTCCAGACAAAGATTTTTAGTGTAGCAATATTAAATTGTATGACATTAAATCCGATGTGAAAAAAATGTGGGCACCCTTGTCATTCTGTTTATTTGAATACCTGTAACTACTTAGCACTGATTAATTGGAACACAAAATTGGTTTGGTGAACTCATTAAGCCTTGAACTTCATAGACAGGTGCATCCAATCATGAGAAAATGTATTTAAGGTGGCCAATTGCAAGTTGTTGTTCTCTTTGACTCTCCTCTGAAGAATGGCAACATGGGGGACCTCAAAACAACTCTCAAATGACTTGAAAACAAAGATTGTTCAACATTATGGTTTAGCGGAAGGTTTCAAAAAGCAATCGCAGAGATTTAAGTTGTCAGAGTCTACTGTGAGGAAATGGAAGACCACAGGCACAGTTCTTGTTAAGGCCAGAAGTGGCAGGCCAAGTAAAAAATCGACGTGGCAAAAGTGAAGGATGGTGATAATGGACAAAAACAACCCACAGAACACCTCCAAAGACCTACAACATAATCTTGCTGCAGATTGTGTCACTGTGCATCTTTCAACAATTCAGTGCACTTTGCACAAGGAGAAGCTGTACGGGAGAGTAATGCGGAAGAAGCCTTTTTTAGACACCATCCGCATACGTACATTTGGACAAGCCAGCTTCATTTTGGAATATGGTGCTGTGGACTGATTAAACATATATTGAGTTATTTGGTCATAACAAGGGGTGTTATGCATGGAGGCAAAAGCACAGCGTTCCAAGAAAAAACCCTTGCTACCCACAGTAAAATTTGGTGGAGGTTCCATCATGCTGTGGGGCTGTGTGGCCAGTGCCGGTACTGGGAATCTTGTTAAAGTTGAGGGTTGCATGGATTCCACTCAATATCAGCAGATTCTTGGGAATAATGTTGAAGAAACAGTCACAAAGTGGAAGTTATGCCGGGGTTGGATATTTCAGCAAGACAACGACCCAAAACACTGCTCAAAATCTACCAGGGCATTTATGCAGAGGAACAAGTATAATGTTCTGGGTTGGCCATCCCATTCCCCAGACCTAAATATCATTAAGAATCTGTGGGATGATTTGAAGCGGGCTGTCCTAACTGAACTGAACTGAGATGTTTTGTAAGGAGGATTGGTCCAAAGTACCTCATACACTCATTAGAGGCTATAGGAAGCATCTAGAGGCTGTTATTTTAGCAAAAGGAGGCTCTACTAAATATTGATGTGATTTTTCTGTTGGGATACCCGAATTTATGCACCTATCTAATTTCGTTTTGATGCAGATTGCACATTTTATGTTAATCCAATAAACCTAATTTCACTACTGAACTATTAGTGTCCATCAGTTATTTTATAGATCGACATGAAATTGCTGATCCAAACACCCAATTATTTATAAATGGAAATTGTCAGGGGTGCCCACACTTTTTCTTACAACTGGTACATATGTTTTTATCTTACCACAACTTAACTTCTTTTGCACAATTTCGTCATATTTGCAGCCTCAAAAGCGCATGAAATATCCAAAAATAAGCTTCCCAGAACCGGATGTAGTTCCAACTCCAAATGGTTCTAGGAGAAACTGGTGCATGCAAAAGGTTCCTAGGTATGCACTGAACATGCACAAACTGGATCTCGAAATCTCGGCTGCAGTCTGACTGCAACCGGTGTGTCACGAATACTACTCAAATATTGTATAGCACCTTTTATACAGAAATGCAGGGAAAATTCTGACTGTTGTCAGCGCATATGGGAGTATGCCCTTCCAATCTACATGTGTTTTGAGGATCTGGAGAAGGCATATGACCGGGTTCTTTGGAAGATACTGTGGGAGGTGCTGCAGGAGTATGGGTTGAGGGGGTGCCTTATAAGGTCAATTGGTTTCGGATTCTCTGCAGTAAGTCGGACTTATTTCAGGTGAGGGTTTGTCTTCGCCAGGACTTTATCACCAATCCTATTTGTGATATTCATGGACAGGATATCAAGGTGTAGTCATGGTGGGGAGGGGTTGCGGTTTAGTGGCCTGATGATCTCATTGCTTCTTTTTGCAGATGATGTAGTCTTGATGGCATCATCGCTCTGTGACCTTCAGAACTCACTGGATCAGTTCGCAGCAGAGAGTAAAGCGGCTGGGATGAGGATTAGCACCGCAAAATCTGAGGCCATGGTTCTCAGCAGGAAACCGATGGAGTGCCTACTCCAGGTAGGGACTGAATCCTTACCCCAAGTAAAGGAGTTTAAGTACCTCTTGGTTTTGTTCGCAAGTGAGGAAACATTGGAGCGGGAGATTGACCATAGAATTGGAGCAGCGGGAGTGGTATTGCAATCACTTTACCGCACCGTTGTGAAGAAAAGAGAGCTGAGCCGGAAGGCAAAGCTCTCGATCTACCGGGCAATATTCGTTCCGACCATTACCTATGTCATGAAGGGTGTTCCAGGTACGTCCGGATGGAAGGAGGCCTTGGGGAAGACCCAGGACTAGGTGGAGAGATTATATCTCCACACTGGCCTGGGAATGTCTCGGGATTCACCAGTCAGAGCTTGCTAATGTGGCTCGGGAAAGGAAAGTTTGGGGTCCCTTGCTGGAGCTGCTGCCCCCGCGACCCGACTTCGGATAAGTGGAAAAAGATGGATGGATGGTTAGTTGTGCTGCATGATGAGATAGCTGTTGTTTAAGTAGGATTTCAAAAAATTAAGGAAATATGTTCATGAAAAATAAAGGCACCATATTTTATCATACCATTTGATCATATCAAGGAGTGTATTTATTTTTAGAAAAAGCTTGTTGGCCCTCATTTATCAATCCTTCATTAAAACCAGCGCAGAATCCATCTTATGATAGCGCTCACGTGTGATTTATGAAACTGTATGCCAAACAAGCATAAGAATGATCGCACATTGATAAATGTGGAGGTGGAAAACAGGCATCATTTAAATTTCACGCCTTTAAATATGATGGATTTAGAGGCCTCGTCCCTAGATTTTACAACATGGAAAGTTGTAATACGTTCAAGAAGAGACACTTCTCTGACCAGCTCGGAGAAGAGGTATATCAAACAGTTAATATACGTCTACTACTATATGCTGATTTATCATAGCTTATTTAAATAGCCTATGGAACTTTTTTATTTGTCAATTTTTATGACGTTAAAGATAAATCACAGAAATTAAAAACTACATTTAGATGCTTTTTGGGCATAGGATATATTCTGTCACAATCGGATGATCAACGTGCAGAACTCTGCAGTCGAAAGAACCTTTCTGTGTAATGCACATGATGATATAATCCCCTCCGCTGATATAGACTGGCTTTACAAAAATAATATTTTGCCATAATCTATATAGTCTATATATAAAACAAGGTTGAAAGGCTATTTAATTAATATTTGGATGCATTGGCATGCTTATGCCTGTCACATAAGCCTGTCTGAAAACAACTCAAAGGTAACTCTCCTAATAAATATTAGACGTTTAGATTTATTGCTTTAGTTTATGTATTGCTTCATTTTAATCATATGCTTAAATCAGAGATGGTGCTTAGTCTTTAAAAATTAAAACCTGAAAAGCAGACCGCCATTGGGGCTGCGCTGAGCAGGCTATACGGCTGTCTTTGCAATCTAGATTGTCTGCGATGGATCGGATAAACAAATAATCACAACCTGCACTATGCAGAAAAGGACAAAAGTAGGTTGCTTTTTGACATGCAGGCTATAGGCTTCTTCCCGCGTAGACCTATATAGTATTAACACTTTTTTTTTGTAAACAAATATGTGCACTTAGGATAATTATTTAATAGTGCAGCTGCTTCATAAAGTACGGTCGCCGATGCTTAGCACATAGTATTTCTTTGTCAGGTAAAACCCAGTATTCCTTATGTTTTGGCAAGAATATGGGGACAAGGTAAAAAGTGGGGAAATACGTGGGGAAAAAAGTGTCAATATGGAAACATATTTCCACAGATGGAGAGCTATAAAAGATGAAAAAGGACTACTCATATCTTACTTCTCCATGCCGTGAATTGCCTATTCTGTTGTGTTTTTGAAGCATCATAAATATTAGCCTACTGGTACTATTTTAAACTCTGTGGCGAGATAAAATGACGTTAATTTTCTGTGTTGGACTAGATGTATATGCTACCGTAGTGTAGTAGATCGACTGATGGACACATGCTATAAAGCTTTAGGGTCTTTTACTATGCGTTGTCTGATCTATGTTCAGTTTGTTTTGAGGCTTACACGACCACTTAAGCATTAGCGGGTGTATACTCTCACTTATGTTGCACCTTGCAACTTTCACAGTCAATTTGTTTGGTCACCGTGACATCATATAGTTTGTGTGGTTTGTTTCTTAGCTTTGAAAAGTACGAGGATCTATTTGCCTCAACACCGGTAAAAGTTCCACCGATATCCACCAATATCCAGCAGGAGACGCCTACGCCTTCCATTAGTATAAGTGCAAATTTGCAAGCATCATAATTGTGCATGTCTTAACGTATATTGCATAAGTTGTTTACTTTTGCTAAAGAAAATAGTCAATTGACACATTGAAAAATACCAACCTACAGATCATTTCAAGTATGGCGACATGAGATGCATAACAACTATGCTCTGTGTGGGTGGGTCGGGGACGTGAGTCTGCAGTGGCCAGATTATACGATAATACAGTACAAATGCATTTTATTTTTCAGAAACTGGACAACACTGGCAATGGCAGCTTACAAACCCCTCTGCTTGGCATGAAATAAACATAACATTCTTTACATCAGTGTGTCACGGTGCACGGAGGTACGGACCCAAACGCTAGACACGTATATAAACTAAACAAGGTTTATTTACAAAAAGGCAAGAACACGGGGAACAATGCGACATTGACAGCTAACATCAACAATTACTGACACAGGACTGGGGAAACACTGGGGCTAAATACACACGTAGACAAGACATGAAGACAGACCATTGGTGGACAACAA
>JAODOY010051081.1:0-42262 GCA_025399855.1 Forbesichthys papilliferus | reverse complement strand
CACAGTGCTTTTCAGAGTGTTTGGCACTGACACCATAACACCATAGTGTTTAAAATGCATTAACAATTCAAATTTAGAGTAATGTGTATAAGAGGGTTATTAGACAAACATTAAAACTGAGTGGCTGTGCCAAATCATTAAGCATTATGGTTAATCATGCTATTTGTTTTCATTTTTTAATTTTATTTCAATGTACACATTCCTAATAACTAATAATAAATAACTAATAACTGAAATCCTTAACCGCAGCTGAATGAAAGATTAATGATGTTGCCATTCAATGTCTCCCCTCTCTGCAGTTCATGACTCACAACAACAAACTGGCGGAGAAAGTTCGCCTGAGTCTGAAATATGAGGAAACTAAGAGAAAGTAGGAACACGTTGTATTCTCAGTGATTTGTCTCTACACATTTGTGCATGTGCGTGTGTGCACGTGTGTGCACGCGTGTGTTTAAGATTGAACCAGACTATTTGCATGCATATCTCTTCGTGCATCTGTCTCTACATTGTAGGCCTGCCACAATAAAACATTTTGTTGGGCAATATATTGTCCCAGAAATAATTGAGATAAACACTATTATTGTCAGCATCATGATAACAGTGTTGTTCCGCTATTGTCACGTGACATCAATTGTTTATTTTGATTGGTTAAACCAGTTTCATTGCTTGGCTAAACCTTGAAGAGAAAAACAAACCCAAATGGAACATTTTTGCATTTATTCTTCCAAACGTAGTGGAATTATGCAGTAGTCGGGAAAACAACTATTTAAACCTTGCGGAACACTTTCTTCCACCTGTCGCGGTCTGCTCTGTGTTTGTGTGTGTGTGTGTGTGTGTATATACATTGTGTGTGTGAGGAGCGCTGCCGAGACGAGAGCACGGAAGCATCACAACATGGCTGACTTTCTAAATTCTTATGATCATGTCCATTTATACACGATAAGTATTATTGTAATTATCATGACAGGCCTACTTAAAGATATAGTAAGCACTTATAAGCTAGTTCCCCAAATATCTCATTGTGGTACGCTGTCTTACCGTTCTCTGTGCGTACTGAAAATACAATCAAGTACTTCTAAACAGCCCTGGCTCCGTAAAAAGGAACACAAACCAAGTGGCGCAGACCACACACAACAACAATATCCTAGCCTTTGCAATGTGTTTCCAACGTGTGTGGGGCGGAGCTTCTGAGGGAGCGCCCTATGGCATTGTTTTTGTTTTGATTTGAGTTCATAAATGATCCACAGTCTTTCTCCATGAAGCGTTTAAAGGTCTTTTCAAGGTCTCTCTGAACCTATGGCGTGACGACAAACTCTTCTACCCAGGATCGCCAGTATTGAGGTCCAGATTGCCAAGCTGGACAGCGAGGCGTGGCCGGGCCTGCTGGACCCGGAGCGCGACCGCCTCATCCTGATCAACGAGAAGGAGGAGCTCCTGAAGGAACTGCAGTATGCCCGGCCCCGCCGTCGGCTGGAGCCCGCCGACCACCAGCAGTTGGAGAGCCAGAAGGAGTGCCTGGAGAGAGACCTGCAGGCCGCACGCCACAACCAGAGCAAGGCCCTGACCGAGAGGTCTGTCTGTGTCCCTGTCCGTGTGTGTGTGTGTGTGCGCGGTGGGGCATTCATAGGCTGGGATATACTGTATGTTTAATGAGATACACTGCATGGAATATAGTGGCACTTTGGCGGCCCCTCTGGTCGCACAGCGCAACTACACTACATGTTCCTGAACGCTGTTACATATATTGTGTATATATACATTTTGTTTAAATACATTAAATTACAATTAAAAGGTTTGCTATCATATACGTGTATGTTATGTACATGTATACATGTATGTGTATGTGGCAGCAAACCTTTTGTAGCTGCATAAGTTATGCCTATTGTAGTTTAATCTATTGTGGTGAGGCATTTTTGAGGCAACTATTAATTTAAATGTATTTTAATTATTTTTTGTTATTACATTTTCCACTAAAATATGTTCTTTATGAACTTTAAAAATGCTCAGGAGCTTTGTAGAAATAAATGTGCAGTGACAGACATCGGCGGTGAACAGACATATCAGGTTTCTCTGTGTGTTGTCTGTTGTAATCGCTGGCGAAAGGTCTTTCTAAGCTGCGTCTAAGTGTCTCTGGGTCTCTAGCAAAGTCATTATGCCTTGCTCTTGTCGTCACGACGACCTGCCTGACCTTTTTAGAGGTACGACAAACGCTCCTCTCAACCTCCGCTCTTATCGGTTTAGTGGGCACCTACACAATAGCCACCAGTGCAAGGTTTCCCCGGTGACAATACCAATTAAGTCTCTGTCACTACTATGCATGTCTCTCTCTCGCTTGCTTTATCTTTCTGCTCTGTTATTCATGTCTCCTCTTTTGCCTTTTACGGCCATCTCAGTGTTCTCCGATCTGCTTGTCCCTTCCACACACACACACACACGCACGCACGCACGCACGCACACGCACACGCACACGCACACACACACACACATCCATCCTCTCTAACAGATGTCCAGTTGTTCAGGTTAGACTCTTTTTTTTCTTTTCATCTTGAAACACGATACGCAGTGGGCCCATGCAGCCCAGGCACAGACGAGCCTCCAGCGAACACACACACACACACACACACACTGATACAGTGCCCATATTATACACACACATCGTTTCATAAACATACATTTACCAGTAAAAGACCATAATACATAATACAATAATGGACATTCCCTTATGTAAATGGTTAATAACGCACACCTACACAAAATATATGGAATGTAATATAATGTGAGTATGTATATGAAAAAATACACACAGCTGTGGAAAAAATTAAGATGCTACTACACATTTTTTTTATATGTAATATTATAAAGGTAAGTGTAAAATATCTAACATAGAAACATTCTATAGTAAAACACAAACACACACATACAGTCCCTGGCTTCGGAGACCCTCGTGAAACACAAGTGCAGCAGCAGTTTGTAATGCGAGCAAAGACTTCCCTGCATTGGCCTGTTTCCACTGAAACCACGGATCGTATTATCTTGGCTTTAATAGGCCTATTCCACTCAAACAATACGTCCACAAATACAAGATACCTCTGTCTTTAACAGGGAAGGAAGCTCTGCACTGCTCGCCATGCATTGTGCTAGGATGTGCCCTGTGCCTATTATACCATCCCTGTTTTACCCACTATGTATTATGTTTGCAACAAGGCTTTACTATGTAAATACAAAAGGGAACATATGCTATGTTGGTATTGATGTTGTTTATAAAAGGTATAATATTAGCTTGAAATTGGGTGATATCTACAGCTGACATGCCTTGTTACTATGGTCAAATGTTCTGCTGTGTACAGACTGGAGCTAACGCTGCCAGGGTTAGGAATTCCATTCCCCATGTAGCTCAAGAGGCAGATTGAGCCCTAGTATGTCATTATGGCTACTTGACTGTATTCACTTGTGTTCCGGGTGCAGCTAACGCTGGTGCTAACACTGTGTTTGGTGCTCTCAGGCTGCGGCTGCACTGCAAGAGGAACCAGCTGGTCAGAGAGCTGGAGGAGCTGGTACGACTGGCCACCTCGCTGCACACGCAGCTCAAAAGGTGCTCCACACGCACGCACGCACACACACGCACACAAGCGCACACTTTTAAATGAAGTTTGACTTCTATGACACGCTACTGTGAATAAAGCAATGCCCAAGGTGAATTGTGCAACCACAATGGGGGTAACGCATAAATAAATAAACAAATGCAGAACATGTACAGAAAAAATATGCAAAATATGCACAGTGCAGTTATGTCTTGTGGCCAGAGTGGCCGCCACTTAGCCACAACTAGATGTGCACTTCAGTAGTTGTACAAGCCACAACCCATAAGCGCTGACCTCTTCCCCTGACCCCTCCAGTCTGTCAGCCAGCACCCTGTCCTGCTCGTCGGGCTCCAGCCGGGGGTCCCTGGGCTCCAGCCGGGGGTCCCTGGCCACCTCCAGCCTGGGCTCCACCTCCTCGCTCAGCTTCAATGACATCTACCTGGAGCAGCCGGAGCTGTCCGATCCGGACTTCCAGAACAAGCTGGAGGGTCTCCTGCAGGAGACGGGGGGTCCCGGGGGGCCTTATCGGCCCTCCAGCTCCATCACCACCATCCACGAGCACGAGGTGGTCACCGTGGCGACCGGTTCCGACCCGCCCGCGGCGGAGAGCGTGGGAGCGGAAGGCGTCGCAGGGGAAACGTCCCAGGGGTCGGCCCATGCGGCGCGGGCTCAACCGGAGACGCCGCGCTCCATGAGCTCCCTGTCGCCGCGCTCCTCTCTGTCGTCGCTGTCGCCGCCCTGCTCCCCGCTGGTCAGCGACTCCCACTTCCTGTCTGGGGACGCCTTCGCCCCGCCCCCAGCCGGCCTGGACCTGGAGCTCAGGGGCAGGCTGGCGGAACTGGGCCTGGATGCCCAGGAGAGCCCCGGGGGGGACGCCGGGCAGGCCAAGATGGAGGCTGAGGCCATGCTGGACCAGGGGATGAAAGGTAGGGGCTGTCTTCACAGGGTGCTCAACCCTGGTCCTGGGGACCTACATGTCCACCTGCTCACCTAGACACACCTGCAGGGTTCCTACTTCAGGTGTCATGGAATTTACCGTGAATGCTCTAGTTATGGATGCCAGAGCCCTTGGGCCTTAACCTCCCTCTCTAAGGCTCTGTAATCCATGGGATTCTGGGTTCGCGTCCCGGGTGGGACCCTGGTTCAGAATGGTAACGTCTACTTTATGTTCAATGAACGGGAGCGGCAGTGGACTGACGCCAAGCTACAAAACGGAGAGTTGGCATGTGGGTTGAACGACATTCACATGGCTTCCAACAACAAAGGAATCATTGTGTTTTACTGCTGTAGAATGTGTTTCAGCTGTACAGATGCACAAGACGATGGTAGAACCACCTCTGTCTGTGCATAGCACACTAAACCTGTTCACAATGGTTGTCAACATATTTTGATTGTCATGCATTTCGTACCAGAATGAGACACTTAAGGTGAAATAACATGGCAATTAGAGCGACATTTGGTATTTGCACTAAATAGTGATGGTGACTATACTGTACTCACTAATAAGCTACTTAACAGGTTCCAAATATGTGCCTATATGTAATTGAGCAACACCCGCCACACCCATTAAACGCAGCAAACGTCTTTGAAAGTAGTTCAAGAACGTTTTTGAGGAAACATGTCATTCAGTAAGTTCAGAACGTTGAACACTGTCAGGACTCAGCTGTCACTCAACAGCTGGGTGGGGCTTAGTTACACTTCCAGAGCTTCCATTTTTCATGTCAAATACACGGCCAACCTATCTCACATCTTCACTCTTGTTATAGCTTCTCAAATGGACAGCGTCAGTCCCTACTTGTACATGCAGTATGTTGGCATATGTTGTAAGTGTGTATGTGCCTGTTTGTCCCATCCGAGTAGTTTAGCACATAAACGTGACTCCATTCACATAGCCAGAGGCTGTAAAACCAGCGTTGTATAACGATTGTGAAAACAAAAGAGTACGGAGGGCACTAAGGATTCTGGGTAAAACAATAATCATGTAATAGACACATTTTAATCGTCTTGATGTCCCCCCCTCTTCCCCAACTGTCTGTTGTTGACAGACAACTACAGCAGATCTCCAACAGAGGGATTAGTTGAATATATAATGTAATATATAATGGATGTTATTTTGAATCATTAGAGAATAGAGAAAATCTGAATAGTTTTTTATATATAATGACTTGTTGACCACAAGAGGATGGAGAGGTGAAGTGATGGTGCTGCTGTCTATGTGTGTGTGTGTGTGTGTGTGTGTGTGTGTGTGTGTGTGATGATGCTTGCATCGGCACAAATACATACAGTATGTACACATGCATATTCAATATTCATCATGCCAGTATTCATATTGAACTAGACTTGAACTGACTGATGTGAATTGCGCTGACCTAGCTGCAGTTAACGTTCATTGACTAGATGTGTAGTTGATTGGATTGAATAGCAGCATGAACTGAACCTGAGCCCCGTTTCCACAGCAACAAGGGGTGAAAGGTTGAAAAGGTGTCTGGTATCCGTTAAAGTCCTTCTGCCCTACTCAACCAGGAGTGTTAGCGCTTGATATTTTATAACTAGTTGTTGTTAATAATTAATATTTAAGGAATATAGCACCCATTTGCTTTAGATACGCTTTAGTCCCTCCTCTAATCACTCTTTATGTTTTTTAATATAGTATATTTAATATAATATTTTTCTAAAGAAAGTTGTTTGACACATTTGACTAAATTTAACAAATTGTGTTTTATTTTGCTAATAGTGACCAATATGTGGTGTTTGTGTGTTTCTGTTATGTAGTTTATTTGATGAAATAACATTTATTTAATTATATTAAATAATATTAAATATTATTGAATAATGTCACGAATGCACTTGTTCTTTCCATCCTTCATTTCTTCCGCTTCATATGTTCTCCCAGCTTCTGAGCTGCAGGGGGCGGGGCCTAAGAAGATGGGTGTGACCTCAGCTGTGTCCGACGAATCAGTGGCCGGGGACAGCGGTGTGTACGAGCCGTCAGAACGCAGGTATGATGGATGGATGGAGGGATGATAGATGCATACATGCTAACCATTGTCAAATTTGATAAGACACATTGGCCCTCATTTGTCAATCTTTACGTTTAAACCAGCAGAGCCGAGCGCAGAATTAATCTTACGATCGCTTGTATCTCGCCAAACAAGGGTAAGAATGATCACACGTTGATAAATATGGCGGTGGAAAACAGGCGTCATTTAAATACCACGCCCTTACATATGCTGGATTTAGAGGCCTCGCCCCTAGAGTTTACGACATGGACAGTTGTAATACGTTTAAAAGAGACTTCTCTGACCAACTCGAAGAAGAGGTATGCAAACAGCTAGACTAACGCAACCTTTGTCCTGGCCGGTTAATGGTAGCCTTAATATACTAGGCTACTATAGCATATAGCCGATTTATCACAGCCTATATTTATATAGCCTATCTATAGAGCTATAGAGTGGGTATTGTCTGCATTGGATGATCAAATAACACCCTGTTAATATGCGTTATACGTGCAGAAAACCGCTGGCCAAAGCACCTTTCTCTGTCATGCACATGAGCATGGCTCTATGCTACAGTTCCCTCCGCTGATATAGACTGACTTTACAAAATATACTATTTTGCCATAATCTATAGCCTATGGTATATTTAACAGCCCGATACGGTTGATATTTATTGAATATGTGAATGCATTGGATACTTAAATGCCTGTCAGATAAGTATGGTCTGAAAACAACTCAAAGGTAATTTTCCTAATAAATATTAGATGTTTAGATATTTATTTATTATTATTTATTTATTGCTTTATTGTAATGATGTTTCTTTGGCCTAAATCAGAGATAAGTGGTGCTTACCCTTTAACAAATTTGAACCTGTAAAGTCTATTGCACGAATAACGCTGTAGCCTAGGCCTACTTAAGATTCAGTTTTGCCAAACTAACATTACACTTTAGCCTACATGTTAGAAGCAATGAATGGTGGAGGCCGGGGCTGCGCTGAGCATGTATATTGACTACTGCTGTCTGGCAATCGACCAGATTGTCAGCGTCAGATCATCAAATAATAACACGCTGCTAACCTGCGCTATATATGCAGAACACGCCAAAATTATATTGGTTTCTCTGGCATGCAGGCTATAGGCTTCCTACACAGGTCTAAAGAAATATATATATATTATATATATAAAATATTTTGCCATCATATATTTGTCAGTCGCAGACTATATGGTCTAAAAACAACTCACAGATAATTCTCCACCACCTCCACTATGCTGCACCGCAAGTAAGATTACTTGAAAACTTGCGTACGCGAGTTGAGACTTGACGTGAAATTTGATCGTTGCCTCCGATCACGTCCAAATTGGTCCAGATTGATAAATGCCGACCTTTGAGTGGAAATTATCGTACACACAGATTCCTGTCGTACGCATGTTTCATAAATTATGGTCACTTTAAATCCAAAAAACAAAAATCACTGATCCATCAGTAAACAAAGTTTACCGATGGATGCGAGCAGCCATCTTGGTTAGTTCAAGGATGGTCGTTAATTTGAACATTTGACGGACGTCTCCGTGTTTACAGATTTTGGATAGGAAAAACTGTGATTTTGGCAATATTTTAAAGACAACCATGTCTAACCCACCCATTTGGGTTAAAAGACCCTTTGTTTGACTTTCTATCTGTGTGTTGTCCAGGCTGGGCGTCTCTGCAGAGCTCCCTCCCCCGTCCTATGAGGAGCATTCGTCGCCCAGCTGCTCCCAGGTGTGCCTGGGCCTCCGCTACGAGCCGCGAGAGCAACGCTTCTCCATCGCTGCCACACACCTCTACAACTGCAGCACGCTGTGCGTGCCGGCCGAGCAGAAAATGTATGTAGGGACCGCTGCCGCCGCCCCATTCCCCGCTGTGGAGCATGAGTTCACCTGTCAGGAACGTCACCAAATGTACTTTGGCTTGGGCTATTGGGCTTACCTGGTGTTTATTTAACTAATGCTCATGTGCTGGTAGGGTTCTCTGTCTGCGTGTGTGTGTGTAAAAACACGTGACTTGGAGTCCCTGCTTGTGTGCCTTGATGAGTAGCTCTCTAAACGTGTGTGTGTGTGTGTGTGTGTATTTGTTTGTGACACTTGTTGAGTTTGTAATGGTTGGGCAGTAGTGTTCAAACATGCGTCTCTATGCACATGGGCGTGTGTGTGTGTTGGGTTAATCTTGCTTGCGTGTATTTGAGATGCATGCTTTTGTGTGTGTGTGTGTGTGTGTGTGTGTGTGAGGGAGAGAGAGAGGAGACTGTAATATACCTGTTTTGCTATCATACATGTTTTGGATAACGGCCCTCTTAAAATGGCTGTTCTTCCACTAGATACCTGCGCATGGTCGTACTGCCTTGCTCAGAGGCCGAACGCTGCCTATTCCGGACATGCGGTTTCCTGCCGCAAGACACCGTGAACGTCAATGAGGTGTTTGGCCTGCAGATTTCCCACAACGCACTGCGCCAGAAAACCCTCAGGCTTGACGTCTGTCGCACCAGCAGGTCTGGCCAAGAGAAATGTCTAGTGAGTAAAACAAACAAGACTTTTTCACAACTGTTTGTTCACACTTGTTGTTTTTTTCCCGTGAGACAAGGATGTCGGGCCATTTGCATGAACCTCTGTGCAAATATTGCCACGGACGTAAAATGTTACGCAAATCCTCCTTGTTACTTTAATTTCACAGCATGCAAAAAACCCTCCCGACTAAGATCTTTGTTGATTTACCTTCGCGCTGCACTCTATGAACTCCTCCAGGCAGGGGCTCAGGTTAGCCTGGCGGATGTCACCTGCTCGGAGGAGAGACTCACCAAGTGTTACAACCTGCTGAGATACACTGACCTGAAGCAGCTCAGCAGCAGAGAAGGAGACAACGAGTCTGACAGGGTATGGATAATAGTAATGCACACAGCTCAACATGCTTTTCTATTAAGATATTGCATGCTCGTAGGTGCTTCATATAAAAACAGTAAAAAAGGAATGAGAAACAAGATGTTACATGGTAAAAGCCACGTAATGCGCGTAATAAAGAAATATGATATGGTGAAAATAAACAGAACAAAAACAACACAAAAGATATTACAAGCAACATAGTCATAAAAGCCATAATGTAAGGTACCACTTACCACAAACTACCAGTAATAAAAACCCAGAGGTGGATTTCTTTTATTCCTCTAACTGGCTTGTCCCTTCTTAAGGCCAATTAATTGATGCTTCTGCGTCGAAGCATGAGATAGGACGTAACATACGCCATAGCCTGACGTGTACCTCTCCAAAAAGGTAACTACCCGTCTATCCGTAGACTCAGCCGTCTTGTATATTCCAGAGTGCTTTGGAATTATGGACCTTTACAACAATGTCCTGTAAATGCACAGACTGTCTCCCTTTGACAATCCTGGTATAAATATTTGATTTGCATCATTAACCAAGATTTAGCACGTGGCAAGACAGGAATTTCCCTATGGGCTTTCTTTGTTGTTTTATAAATACTATTTTCTATCGGCACAGATGGTTTTCCTATGATCAAAGTTGGTGTAACTAAGAAAGAAATATTTTTCTATGCTTATTTTATACACATATTATACACATTCTAAAATGTGTTCTATTTTGGGAGCCTTAACAAAACATGGGACTTACTTTGGGAAGTGGGTCTTTCCAGGCGCAGTCAATACGAACAGGTCCACGCAGCCGACCAGCGCAGAAGTACAATATGCTCACGACGGTGTAACGTACGGCATAGGCTTGACGCAGAAGCATAAATCAGCCTTAAGTGAACTTAGCAGTACTTTTTTGCCTGTTAGGCTATAATTTTTGTTGCCACTCTCAAAATGGAATTACATGTTGGTCTCAACATGGTCTCAACAAATCTTTAAATGATTGGTCTGAATCAGGTCTTAAATCGGTCTCCTCACCTCCAAATCGCCTTCAAAATAATACAATATCACACTGTATTTTTAATCTCACAATAAATGTAATAGTATTTTGATGAATTGTTCTCTGGATTTAGGGCTGGCCCGAAAATCATTTTACAGGCTTCGAATTCTTGTTGGTATTTCCAAACGATGAAAACTTTTTGGATACTTGTTCTTGAAACTCCATTAAAAACACGTTTCATAACCTCAGGACTGTTTGCAGGCTTTCAAAAAGTCATAGTCCATGGTCCATTGATCACGGCCAAAAACAATCTTGTTTCATTAGCAAAGTTCCAAACAATTTTATCCACTAAAATATTTAATTTTAAACATTATTACATTAATAAATATGGCACGGACTGCCGTTGCATTCGTTTAATATAAGGTGGCAGACGTAATTTTCCTTTCCATTCTGTCATACCAGAACTAGTTTGACACTAGCCTAGCTTTCAAATAGCCGCTCCATCCTGCAACGATTCGACTGAACCAACCATTGAGCCAATAGGAGCTTTGCATAACCTGTATTAGCCAATGACAGTTGAAAGAAAAGCCTGTCTCTCTGCTTACAGCTAGGCCAAACTTGTTGAAACTAAATGTTTTGATTAGGCTAATGCAGCGAATGGCACTCCAAACATGTGGAATTTCTCTTTTACCAAGAAACTACTTGTCACAGAGCAACATAAGTTTAAAATAAAAGAATATTCAAATCCCAAAATTGAAAATCGAATTCCTACTTATCAAATGAATACCTGACTACCCGAGGATTCAGGTATTCCATACTTTTGTAATGCCTTTTTTGCCCCATAGCTACAGTACGTAAATATGCTATAAAACCTTGGCAGAGCTCAGAAGCTTCCATGATACACTGTTGCTATTTTTTCTAAACTGAGAGACCAACAGAGGCCAAAATAACAAAGTAAATGTGGAGGGAACTGGATAGAGATTAAAGGTAAAGTTAGTCATTCTCAAATGCTTGCTAACTTTAAACTAAAATCAAAACAAAAACAGTTCTCCCTTCAATGCCATAGGGTGCTCCCTCTGAAGTCCCACCCCACACATTGAAAACACCAGGGCTGTGTAGAAGTGCACTGCATTATTTTTTTCAGCACAGACACAGAACAGTAAGATAGCGGACTGCGAGAACATATTTGGTGAATTTGTCAAAGTGTATTAGTTTACAATCGCTTACTATAACTTTAACTCCACAAACAGTATCTAACCCATAAGGTCAAATGAAGGCTAGACATAGGGGAAGTTGTACATTTTTATGGCTACAATGAGCATTGTTTGTTTTTTTTGCGATTCCGGTTCCAAATCAATATTTTAAACAGTTCCAGTTCCCAAGCAGTGCCTGAACCGGTTCTTAGTAATTTGTTCATTGCTGTTCATTATTATTCAAATTATTATGATTCACAGTAATTTGTTGACTGTTCCTCAGCCGCCAGCACTCGTCATTCATCATAGTAATTTATTGACAGTCCCTTAGCTACCAGCGTTGGCATTTGTCATGTTTACACTTTTACAAGGCATGTCCATTTAACAGGACTTATTGGAAAGAATATGCCATGTAACTTTGTATTTTGTGATGAATTTAGCCTTCAGATGATCAATAGTTGGACTATGCAAACAGACTTGCTCTGCGTAATTTTAATTAATTTTATTCAATGTGTGAATGTCAAGCAACGACATCTTCCTCTGGCACTAAAAAGAATGGACAACTACGCAGACGTGCGTCATCTGTAGGTAGACCGAAATGAGGCACCAAAAGTTGCGTTTTAATTCGGTCTGGTAGATAGCGATCATATAGGGTTTGGGTACCCAACCCTAGTTACGATGTGTTATTTTCTGTAGCTGGGATTAAAGGCGGTAAATATAATAAGTATAACAAAGTTGGTTTGTCAGACGACTGCTGTGAGGCTGGTGCTGACGCTGTTTCCTGCTTCCCAGACATGTGAGCCCGTGCGTGAACGCATTCCTGACCCCGCCGACCAGGACCAATGGTGGGTCACCTCTTTTCTCCTCCTTCTTTCTTCCCTCAACCTCCCACTTGTCTTTTCTCTCCCTCCTCTCTTCTGCTCTCCTCCCCCATTTTATAGACTGCACACACACACACACACACACACACACACACACACACACACACACACACACACACACATGCACGCACGCATGCACACACACACACACTGCTATTGTCGCATGAGAATTAACTGGTACCTAGGGGTCTTTCTCTCTCTCACACTCCTCACAGGTGTCTTGTCTCTCTCTCTCTCTCTCTCTCTCTCTCTCTTTCTCTCTCTCAGGCGAGGGGGAGATTCTCTTTGCAAGGAGGAAGGGAACTTTGTAGAGGGGGAAGGAGACGCAGTAGAGGAAGAGGAGTTGTTATATCCCAACAACAGCCAATGGGAAGCAGACGAGCGTGTGACATCCCATCCACCAGCAGGGGGCGTTACAGAAATGGTAAGCCACATTGGCTGTTTAACCTGTATGTCACAGTGAGCATGCTCAATGCAAGCTTTGCTCTGCAGATACACCCCCCTTTAGAGGAGCCTTACATAATACGTATGTACTGTTTAACTGTTAAGCACACACACACACACACACACACACTGACTATCCATGTGGGATAGAGAATTAGATACACTTGCCATTACGCTGCAGTAAAGATATTACTGCATAAAATCACTGTTCTAGCTTAGAGAAGGAAATATAGAAATGTTGGTTATTTGTTTTAGAATACTAGGACAGAATAGACAAATAGATATTGTGAACGAGAATGCATTGTATCAATAGAAACCGTGAAAAAAATATGAAAATAAAATATGCTTTTAAGAAATATTGGAAATCATTGTGGACATTCAATAAACACTCGACACCAAGTTTAGCACCTCACATGCAGAGTTTATTATAGTATGTCGACTATGTGCAATATCATATACTCATCTTCAATTTATAATCTGTCTGCTAATCCATTTATCAATGTGTCCTGTTTCTAGGTCAACAAGGAGACCAGTATGGGGAGGTCTCTGGTCCATCGTGGCTGTGTGGTCCGTCCAAAGGAACGCCGTCCAGACATTCCTCATCAAAATCCCTTCATCCGGGGAAACACCATCATCCGCTCTAAAACCTTCTCCCCTGGACCCCAGAGCCAGTACATCTGCAGGGTATGTATATATGTAATATACATACTAAGGGTGGGAATCACCAGAGGCCCCATGATATTATATTATCATGATACTTATGCCACGATGCAAAATATTATGCAATATTTTTCAATTTATAATTTTTTCCAGCTTCTAATTATGTTCCCAAAGGAACACTTTGTCAACATCGGTTTGTTCATTTTACAAAAAATGGTATTGCTGCAAATGTGATTGTCAAGCCTACTAACTGACATTAACATGTCGTAAACATTGTATACACCAAGTAAAATTCTAATGTGCAATCTGTATAATGAAATTGCAATCCTTGGCGTCCATGTATCGATACGGTATTGCCATGGGAAATATCGCAATACTATTGATTTATTCCCTCACCCTTAATACACACACACACTATTCTATATTCCATATACACACTCATTACATTCTGTACACACACGTTTATCTTTTATTTGTAGTTGTGTGTGTAGTGTATTTATCTCCTGTAATATTATATCAGCATAATGCCTGGCTATTGTTTCCAGATAAATCGCAGTGACAGTGACAGCTCAACTCTCTCGAAGAAGTCTCCGTTTGTCCGGAATGCCTCAGAGAGACGCAGCATGAGAATGAAGAAGGTAAACGAACGCGCACGCACACACACACACATATATACTTTGCAACTATTGCTTCAACTCAAGTAAGAAAAGTTATTTTCCTCCGTGTCTTTCTTGTCTTTTTGCTGTCTGTCTGTGGTCAAGTGTTAAACCAACTTTCGCTGCAAACATAATGGAGCGGTTGGGACAAGGGCGAAGGAAAATGTGGAACAGAGAGAGAGATAAATAACATAGTAGAAGAAGAGAGAGAGAGAGAGAAATGATAGGGTGTTTCTCAATGTCAAGGATGCTTCCTTGGTAGGATGGATCCTTCCAAGTGCATTCCTAGTCGGGTCCTTCCGAGGCTAGGAAAGACATTTGAAGAACACGTAATGGAACGGCCTAGCTAGTGTGCAAGATGACATCATTCAAAAAAATGTCCCGCTTTCAAAATCATTATGCTTAATTAAACTGTGTGTTGAAAACAGTTGAAAAAACAATGGATCGTGCTGTATTGTTGTTAGTTTGGTTTTGCGCCATTTTTAAATCTCTCCTCTTCTGATTTTCGCACAGGATTGTGGGTATTTTTAGTATGCGAAGGATGCAAACATGCATCCTTCAAAATCCTCTGATCAAAGGACTGAGTCCTTGGTAGAATTCTAAAGCATCCAAGACATTGGAACGGTACTTTGTCGAGATTTGATGACGTAGCATCCTTGAAATACAGCCGTCAAGGATCCTTCCTTGACATTGAGAAACACCCAACATAGTAGAAAAAGAGAGAGAGATAAATAACAGAGTAGAAGAAGAGTGAGAGAGATAAATAACATAGTAGAAGAAGAGAGAGAGAGAGAGCAATAACATAGTAGAAGAGAAACTCGAGACAGTTGTTCTCTTCAGTGAGAGTGACTGAATATTTCATGGCCTTCTGAATGTTTAATGCGCGCTGCCATTCATCAAGCCACTATTAATATAGAGACAGGCACCAACGTTGCTCTTATTGTCCCTGCTGAGCCTCCATAGCTAGCCTTGTGTTCATTGTCACCCCCTTCCTGCTCCTTATACGTGCCTTCAGCCCCAGGCCCAGGGAAGAGGTCTGGACGGTCTACTGAGGACGTCTCTGGACCTGGAGCTGGACCTGCAGGTGTCCAGAACCAGGCAGGCCCGTCTGGCCCAGGACCTCAGGGTCCTGCGGGAGCTGAAGGAACAGTTGGAGGGGGCCAGACAGCGGGGCCAGAAGGAGCTGCCCGCCTGGGTGCAAGAGGACGAGAGGTTTCGCCTCCTTCTCAGGCAGGCCGAGAAGCAGGTGGGTGGGAGGAGCACTGTGTGGTGGGCGAAGCCCGCTTGCCTTGCGTTTATTCTGACGTTTTCTCCACTCCTCTTCTTCTCCCTTCCTCTTCCTCCTCCTCTTGTCAGACGCACGAGGAGCAGCTGCAGGAGCAGCGGGTGGAGAAGATGATGAAAGCGGCGGCGAAGGATGTGCACAAGATCAGAGGGCAAAACCGCAAGGAGGTTCCGGAAGTCCAGACCTTCAGGTAAAGATCTAATCTGGCTCAATGAGACTGGATTAGATTGCATTCAGTTAGATTATATTCTATTAAATGAGTTATATTGTTACGTTTGAAATGGTATTGTGTAATAATGAATGCATTATTAATTATGACTATATCAAGCTAGTGTGCAACAGATCCCTGCTCATGTCTTTTCTCCACTTAGGGAGAAGATGGCGTTCTTTACCCGAGCCAAGAGTAGCATCCCTGACCTGCCCGCGGACAGCGTGTGAATGACCAAAACACCCCGACTCCCCCGACCCCCAAAAGTTCTGCCGTGCCTGCGGACTTAAAGCAGACACTTGTCGGTAACATGAAGATTTAACGTAAATCTAATGTATGTAAATTAGGACGACGTACACAACACTTTTTATTTACTTTTTTTTTTTTTTTAGCATTGGCAAATCTGTATAGTGTTTCTTTTAATGTTAGCAGTAGTATTATCAGAACACTTTGACCCTTTCTCTTTCACTGTTCTTTGAAGACGTTAATATAGCTGCTTCTTGTATGAAGGCAAAATCACACACACACACACACACACATATAAGGTAATTTTTAGGAAAATGTTGAGTCTACATCTTAGAGGTAATGAATGATATTTGTAATATTTCAACCATGTCATACAACTCCAAGTGACACTTGTATAAAGAAGCTGCAGTACTGCTGCACTATGACTGTAGCCAGGGCAACTATTTTGTTTGAATCATGATTTGATTCAAAGATTTCATTGTAATCAATTCATTATTAATATTGGTATTATTATTATTATTATTATTTTATTTTTCTTCTTATCTCAAATGGAAGTGGCTCTCATTACCCCTTCTGTTGCCTTCCCCCCGACAACACTGGTGTATACTGACAGAGCAAATTTTTGGCACACATGCATGATGACACACACTCACACACACACACACAACCACTTTATTGTTGTACATACTGTACCTTTCAGGTCATACCTGTTAGAGAGCTTCATACAAACATCTCGTTCATTCGTTAAAAACAAACAACCATGCTTTTCACTTTTCAAATTATAACAATACTATAAAAAAAATTTTTTTATTTCCCTCGTATCGTATACTACCCTAACAATGAGAAAAATATGTAATTGCACAGGTCTTTCCCTTTAAATGCTATCACCAGGCTACTAAACCTATGTCAGCAGTCTTTTCTCTTAGCACTGACACTGCGGTTGTTCGACTGGATGGTTTGTGCACTTTAAGATACTCTTGGGTTAAGAGTTGCTCAAGGGATTTGTGGAAGAGCTGTTGCTTTAATATCCTACAGCCAGACACTTGAATGACTATTGGTCATATAACACAGAAGATATGTAGTAACAGAATATATGTATCTGGGCTACTGTATAGTCCTTGTTGTATGATTAGAAATGTTAAAAGTAAAATGACAAAAAGTTTATTCTAAAGGAAAATCACAGCGGGAGAATACTATGGGCCCGCTGCCCTCTATTGGTCATTTGACATACTGCAACAATTCTGTCAAAGTAACCTTTAAGTATGATTCTTTTTTATTTATTTTCGTTTTAATTTGACCTTTGATCTTGTGAATGCAGATAGCACCTCTGTCATATATATATATATATATATATATATATATATATATATATATATTTGTTTTTACAGTCCTATTTCCTTTACTTTGTACATTATACAATCCAAATTGAAAGCATGATCTCCTTCTCAGTATGCGTTTGCTTTTGCTTATAGGCCTATATAACTGGATCCACTGCATACAAATCCTACTGGATAATTTATTATAAGCCTTGATAGACTGCAAAACATATATCCCCTCTCAATACTGTTTTTGACTATTTGTTTAGTTTACCTATGCTGGGAGATACCTTTACATATTGCTCATATTTCTCAAGACATTTCCTAAACCCAGTTGGATAAAAGGGTTATAAGGTTTGCTGTGAACTTGTTTTGTCTCATTGGAAGCACTTCAATGTATTGTGGTATATCTAAGTTGTAAGGTCCAGCTTGCTTTCAGGATGTTCACCAACAAAAGGAGTTTGTGTTGCAACATACAGTAAGAGGTACTCAACAAGTGTTATTCTACACCACTCATTACCACGTTGTGTCTCTTTAATGTGACACTGCTATTTTGGTGTCAGGAAAATCGTTTGTTGGCACACTGTGTCCTAGTTGACCTCCTGAAAAGGTGCAACTGTTTGGAGAACTTTGTTCTCTATTATCAGGCCTGGAAAAGACGCAATGTTCTCTACTGTGGTGCTTCATAGTGTCAGTTGAGCAGTAAATGTTGATTAATGGTATAAATTTTAAGTGGAATATCATTGCATGTTTTTGTTTCTGGGGAATGGGGATGTTTTAATTGTATTGGAGATACAAGACAGGTATACAATATTGAAAGACACAATTGGTGTTTTACTGCAGTACTGTATATTGAAGGCACAAGCTTAGAAGTTGAATTGAAGGGGGGGGGGGTTGTTGTGGAGTGTCATCCATCATAGATTATGCAATCTGGAGTGACTCACATTGCCATTTTCTTTCATTGTTTGTAGATTCTCACACGATACAAAGTTATTGACCTCTGGCCTCATTAGCTGCCAAGGAAACCCTATTTATAAGATAGACAATATGTGGCAAAAACCAAGGTTCTGTGCTGAGTCCTGAAATAATTACATTGTATGTGCCTCGGTAAAAATGTGCTGCAATGTTTTTTTTTTTTTTTTCGTCTTTGGTACAATAGATAATTCAATACTGAACGTCACTCCGTAATGTTAACGGGCAATAAGATGTCACTCAACCAGCTATTGTTCCTATCCCAGCGTCTTCCCACAGCTTGAATAATTGATACACTTTTTCAACACCAAATATATATTGGGGCAAAGTCCAGCATTAGTTCCGCTAACATACAGTAAAAAGTTGGACATTTACAGTAACTATGCATGTGTGTGTGTGTGTAAAGGCATGATGCATTGTTTGTCACATTCCTCAGATGAAACCCTTATCTCTTCCAAACATTCCATGGTTTATTACTTTTGATAAGGAAAATGAATCACTCATTTAGAAAGTGTTTGCAAAGCACACGTACAGGTTGGCATAGGTAGATTTGTACAGTAATTATAAAAGTCAATAGGTAGGATTGGCAGTTCTATTCTCAGTGGCACTTGGTAAAGGCACTAATATTTATTCTATCCAACTGCAGACATCTAAAAGCATGCATTCCCAGTATGCTAGGTGTTTTTGGATAGTACCTTGAAACTGGTTTAACCTGTTCAGCACTATAGTGCATGCACAAACAGCGGTTGGGAATTATATTGTGTTTTTAATGGATCAAATGGACCCTGGGTGCCTAAAACATTTTTTGTAATTTGTTTTTTATAAAGAAGAATTAATTAATAGACATTGCTACTCTTAAACCTCCAAAATGAAGAAATAGAAGCACTGTTTATAAAAGCACACACAAAGCCCTATAGAAACAGATTACATTTTTTTATCACTACGGTTGGTGCCTGTGTTAAAAATTCCTGTGAGCCTCCAACATCGGGATTGAATGGTCATACAAAACTGTGAAGTCAGTGAAAGGCAAGCCGTTGGATGCAGAATTATCATTCACCATTACTGTTATTATTGTTAATAATGAATTGGTCTTGTTAAATCATAAAAACTGGACACATTCTGAAAGAATCTTAATTATTTTTATAAACAATTCACAATTGTGTTCATTTACTTTTTGTGCTGTTTGTCCGTTTCTAGTATAATAAGTATAGACTCATATCTAACAGTAGCTTTTCTGTTTTCTTTGATTTGATCACCTCTTCTGTGAAACTGTACTCTTATATATAACAATCAGTTGAAACTTGTCTTGATTGACAGAATGTTCTAGTATGGAATCACATGACTCAAATGTACTTATAGTGTATATACATCTCTTTGTGTGTGTGTATGTACTTGCCCTAAAGGTCAATGTGATTGAAAATGAATGTAGATTTGTTAGGAGGAATACTTTTTTCCCCCACCACGTAGGTTGTGGTGTAATTCTCAATATTGAAGTTAAGATGCATTTATTACTTTTTATTTGATTACTGTTTTTTTTTTTAAAATCTGTATTAAGAATGCTGATGAACCTGGTGTGTATGGAGATGGCTACAAGATGCGTACAGTGTGTATTTATTGCACTTTGTGATTTGGGTGTGCTCTCCTGTTTTTCCTTTCCCCCCATTTCCTCTCCCATTTTGCATTTGTGAGAGCCCCGAAAGCTGTGAATTTTATCAGACACTGTCAACCAGAGTTGTAAATATTTCATCAGCACAAAAAACAAACAATATGTTTTGTAGTTTCACAACAAATAAAGAAAAGTTATCTTCTAATTCTGAATGTCTTGTGAGTTCTTCAGAGGAGGAAATTATTAGTTTGAAAGGGAATTAAAATACATGTGGAGAATGTGTTTGCCGTCAATAGCTGAATATGTCACTAGTCATAAGTAAACACGTTCTGTTCAGAATAATGACAGCAGTCATCAAGGCTATCTTGGTTGCTAAATACTATTACATATCATATAAGGTATTTAGTGGATGTATGCATAGATCCATAAAACTGCATATACATCAAATATTGTAATGGCTAGTGAGACATTAGTTAGCTATTGCTAAATCCAATACCAAACTATTCAAGTAAGATACAGATAGTTATGGCATATATTAACTGTATTAAACTTGCCAAATATACATATTTTTAATTAAATCATTTGTATACAAAAACAATTTATAAATTCATTGAATATATATTGTAGACTACGCGTATGAGTATGCGTTTTCAGCAAAAAGATCCTAGTGGAATAAAACAATTATATCTGTGACACCGCCACCCATCAGATGGCGCTATATATCTTACCCTTTGATATGTCAGTTTCCGAAATGTTGATGATTCTTCTTCTAATGTTTTGCAGCCGGTAGTTTCTGTAGTGTCCCTCACTTTTTCAACAACTAGTATAGTTTTACACTTAATCCATTACATTTAATCAACATGGGAGACCCTGTGACAGATTACACATCCAGACTCCAAGAGCAGGTCAGAACACAGATTCTTTTATTTTTATTATGAAACTGCCTGAAGAGGACATCCAGTTTGTGTGCGGTACTACTGTAACGTGTACACAATTACTTACCGTACTTGTGTGGTTTTATTTATGACGTAGATGGTAACTTTGTTATCTTCCTTGTGCTAACCTATAAAGTAACATTACAAGGATATATACTAATGTATTCTACGGTAACAAATAGAGAAATAATCAGGTCTAACTGATCAATTTGGTGGTTGGATAAATTTGAACAAACATGCATATTTCATTTTCGTTTAGCCTACCGGATAAATTTGAACAAACATGCATATTTCATTTTCGTTTAGCCTACCGTACTAGACCGGAAGCCCAGAGCATTTTGATTAAACAAACAAGATACCAACATCTGGACATAGAAACATGCATGGTGTAACCTAACGTGCAGATATGGATGTCCACCGGGGACCCCCTGCTGGGTGTGCCCACCGCATGAAACCTATTTCAAATGAGTGGGTACATCTCACAGAGCACAGAATGGCCCATGCCAGACATTTTATCCGATTGAACGGGTCTTCCAGACACCCCTAAATGATATCTATGTTATATCTCCACACTGGCCGGGGATCGTCTTGGGTTCCCCCAGTCAAAGCTTGCGAATGTGGCTTGGGAAAGGGAAGTTTGGGGGGTCCCTTGCTGGAGCTGCTGCCCCCGCGACCCAACTCTATATAAGCGGGAGATTGATGGATGGATAGATAAATGGATGAGAGGAATATAGCAATAAGCAAGTAGTCATTACAGTAATAACAATCAAAGTCAATGTGTTGGGTCATATTGGTTCAGTAAATATGTGCTATTATCTTGAACCCGAACATGTTTTAAGACCAGGGTTGGAGTGAGCGTTGCAGTACGGTACGTTAACAGTAGTTAAGTCGTGAGAAAGTTAAATTGTGAGAAAATGAGGCTGTGTATGCCTTGGCCAATTACTTTCCATAGATTATTTTATGAAAGAAACAATTTAATTCTGGAGAACGTTCTTAACTAGATGTAATTCAGTTGAAACATAAATTGAGCCATTCAACATTTGACATAATGAACTTGGAACCCTTCATCTCTGCAACTGTTCTGTATTATGTTCAGTATATGTGTGGTCAAATTGTTTATGGAAGATGTGATCAAGTCGTTAAAAATAAAAGAGTAGATGTACAATCTGTTGGTATTTCCAAGGTATTGGTATAGCCTACTTGCATTACTTCAGTAGACTTGGTGCATTTGCCACTACTGAGCTACTTTCAGAAAATAAAACCAATATTCTTTCTAAATGCACACCTGAGACAGGTCCTTAAAGATATATATTCATTTTTTTATATTCTAAAATGTATTTGGCACTATTTTTGTTCACGTCTGCCATAAGTACCAAAAATAAACACGCTGCCAGTTTGTTGAGGCTAATGTGTTCTTACCTTATGTTCTGTTTTTAGGAATTGGAAATTCAGCGTTTGTCAACTGAGATCGACAGTCTCAGGAACCCACAGAATCTGGATGCTTCTGAACAGCTGACCGAACTCAGGGAGCAGAATGTCCGCCTGAAATACCGCCTGAACATCCTCAAGAGGGTGAGCAGAGAGGACACTTTAATAATCTAAGAGGCCATGGTCTGTCTTACTGTATTTTATATTATTGTAGCTGCTGCTGGTTATGCCGCATGTGTCTCTGCCCAGAGCCTGCAGGAGGACAAGAGCCAATGCAAGTCCATGCTAAACGTCAACCAGCGGCTGCAGGAAGTCTTCGGGGAGGCGATCAGGGCTGCGTGCCCAGAGCTGGAGGACCCTCCGCTGGCTGTGACGCCCAACCAGCAGGCCAAGTTTGGAGACTACCAGTGTAACAGTGCCATGGCCATGTCCCAGGTAGTGCACACTGGTCTTAGGTGTCATTTGCACGCACGCACGCACGCACGCACGCACGCACGCACGCACACACACACACACACACACACACACACACACACACAGAGAAACTGAAAACGAATAAACAATTGTGTAGTTGTTTTCACACATTTTAGCCATGACCCTCAAAGATTTGTTTTTCATAATACCATACCATTCAATATGAACAACAATAGACAACTGATATATTATGTAATGTGTCTGTATACTAATTGATAAATGCAACAACAAAATATGCTAGATGCTGAAAGCCCAGGGAGTTAAGGTCAATCCCCGAGAGATCGCTGAGAAGATCATCCAGAACATTCCCGATAACGAGCTGATTTTGAAAACAGAGATTGCAGGTCCAGGTGAGGAAATCATATTTCTACATTGTAGTACAAATTTAAAATGTCACATGTTCAGTGTGATATTTTAATTCTACTACATTTCTATATAATGCAGTTGTTTTCTTCATTACATTTCATGTAGGTTTCATCAATATCCATCTGAAGAGGATGTTTGTGTCTAAACTGCTGACCAACCTGCTGTTAAACGGGGTTCAACCCCCTCTACTGGCTTTCAGGAAGAAGGTTTGTCAGGCTTTATTATTAGTGTTGTGATATCCAGCTTATAACCGCATTATTACTGGCCGGTTATAATGGATATGTACATTTTTTTTAAAACTTTTTTTATGCAAAGAGCCAGTAGAATTGTACTAAATAGAGTATATGTTTTAATATAAGTTGATGGTCTGATCTCTGCGTGTGTGTTTTTTGTGTCCTTGTACATGCATGCACAGGTGGTGGTAGATTTTTCATCGCCTAACATCGCCAAGGAGATGCATGTTGGTCACCTGCGTTCAACCATCATTGGAGACAGCATGTGCCGCCTGTTTGAGTTCCTGGGCTACGACGTTCTCAGGTCAGAGCCAGTAGTAAATTAGAACATAAGCAAAGCGGTGCAGACCGCCCACAACAACAATACCCTAGTCTCCACAATGCCTTTGAATGGAGATTCGTTTTTTGATTTGAGAATGAATTGAGAGTGACGACTTGTTTTGAAATGTCTTGGTGATGGCCAGGTTGAACCACGTGGGAGACTGGGGCACCCAGTTCGGAATGCTGATTGCACATCTGCAGGACAAGTTCCCTGACTACCTGTCTGTCTCCCCACCCATCGGAGACCTGCAGGCCTTCTACAAAGTTAGTACAAGAGCTGCCAGCGTCAATCCGCCTGCCTGTGCGTGTGTTAATCACTGCTAAACTGTGCCGTCATCACTCATAAGACATCTCTCTATCTCTCTCTCTCCCCCTCTCTCTCGCTCTCTCTCTCTCTCTCTCTCTCAGGAGTCTAAGAAGCGGTTTGATGAAGATGAGGACTTTAAGAAGAGAGCATATCAGTGTGTTGTCAGATTGCAGAGCAAAGAAACGGAGTTCATAAAAGCCTGGAACCTCATCTGCGACGTCTCCCGTAAAGGTGAGTAAGTGTGTGTGTGTGTGTGTGTGCATTAATATATATTTCAAGGTGGGAAATGGGACATTATGGCTGTAAAGGTTATTCGATTTATTAGAGTGACTGTATGTATGTGTCTCTTCTCTGGGAAGACATAACATACAGTGTATAACATATTTTCTAGTATGTACATTTAATGGTTGTCTCTGTGTGAGTCAGAGTTCCAGAAGGTTTACGACTGTCTGGACATTGAGCTCATCGAGCGAGGAGAGTCCTTTTACCAGGACATGATGGTCGCTGTGGTGAAGGAGCTGGAGGAGAAAGGTCTGTCTGTACAGTCACTTGTAGATATGTGAGATGGCCACAAGGGGGCAATGTTGTCTTATACACGTTGACACGTCTTTTTGTCTATCTTGGTTTTATCTCGTGTCTTTAGCCATACAGTACCTATTCAATTATGTCTCAGCTACCGTTTCCGTCTCAATCTGTCTCTGTCTTACTGTTGTCTCATAAATGTTCATTCTTTCTTTCTTTTATTCTTTCTTAACAGTTATTATGTTTCCTCAGTTTGTTCCACCAAATGGATGTGCATTCCTATTGAAAACCTTGAGCTTGTTACTCTGAGCCTGCTTGACTTGTCAACATTATCATCCCACGTCCAGGTGTGCTTGAGTTGGACGACGGCCGCAAGATCGTGTTCCCACCTGGGCATCAGGTCCCGCTGACGGTGGTCAAATCAGATGGAGGGTTTACCTACGACACTTCAGACCTAGCGGCGCTGCGCCAGCGCATCTTTGACGAGAAGGCCGACGCCATCATCTACGTCACAGACAGCGGACAGGTCCGTGAGCGTGTCTGTTTGTGTGCTGGCGAGTGGGAGGTAGAATACATTAGTGTTACTAAAAGGTAGGGTCAGTCATTCTCGAGAACGCTTTCATTGTCATAGGATACTCCCTCTTAAGCTCTGCCGCACACATTGGAAACTGGTGGTGTAACGGCTCGTTGTTGACCCGTGACCCGTTTAGATCACCCCCCACCCCCGCACGGTTCGGCACGCACCTGATACGCGGATCACAAACTTAACCATCGCTATGTGCATATCATTTCTATTTCCACTGTTATTTTATAATGTGGCCTAATAAATCTCCAGTTGCAGTTAAGAGACACGCTTTGAAGCGCTGAATGTCGGGTTTTCACGTGATCGGCGTGTGAATCAAATTGGCGGCTCGCTTTGGGGGGAAAAGCAAACAGATAGGCATACGCACAAGGATGGATTTTACTTGCCCCGCCGATACTAATACGGAGAATGAATCAGCTTCGCTTTCATTGTGCTCGAGTGTGCTGCTACGAGCTATGCTGAAAATCAGCATGCCTGTTTTGTTAGACTTTGGAGCTCTGCCGCAACAGCCTCAACAAAAACCTTGCGTGTGATATTGCTTTTAACAATTATACAAATGCAATTTAACAGTTCTACATTTTTAAGAGTAGGCATAAAAAGTGACAGATTAAGAATTGTTTGATTATTTAATAGAATTGGCTGAGCCAACACAGGACTAAACCGTTGCCACGCAACACAAACATTCATTTCCCATCCTCTTCATCTTCTCCTGGCGACCATTCATAAAAACCTGAAATGTTATTTGGGGAGATATGTAAATCGTTGGGTTGTTGTTTGTTAACTAACTTAGTTAGTTTGTTAACTAGTTAATTCATGGTTATTAGATCTGTATGGTCTAAGGGTGATGTTCAATAAAGGCTGTATACGTCATGAATGTAGCAGCAAACAACTATTTTCTATGTAAGATATAGTATAACTAAATTGCACCCTGATTATAGAATGACATCATACTCCCTCTGTGTGTGGTGTTATCCCAGCTCCTGTTTTGATGGCTGGTCCAGCCACCTGTGCATCTTTTAGTGAGTGTCTATGTGTGTGTGTGGGGTGGTGGGGGGGCACACAGCTTGTGTGACATCTAGAGGCAGGAAGTCATAAAGAGACTCTGTACGTAATACATGGAAAGCAAAGTTAATCAGTATGGTTAAATATGAGCATACTGTCGGCTGATCTAAAAAATGATCCGATCCGTGGCTCAAATCCGTGACTCAATCTGAACCGTGAGTTTTGTGATCCGTTGCACCATTATTGGAAACACATTGTGAAGGCTAGGGTATAATTGTGTCCGGTCTGTACCACTTTGATTGTGTTCTTATCTATGGTGCCATGGCTGTGAACCATGGCAGAGAACGGTAAGATAGCAGACTGCAAGGAAATCGTGTGAATTTGACAAAGTGATTTTGGTTTACCCAGGGATGTGATTTCTCCTGATTAATCAGGAAATAGTGATTTTCCTAAATCAGGTTGATTTTCAAAGACGGTATCCTAATCATTTAGCATATGTTTATTTTTCTTAATGTACTGTCAACAGCCTATCAGATACCATTTTTGATGACGTGGATACCCACCACGACTATGCCTCGATATCCTGTCTATGAATATCACAAACGAGATTGGTGACAAAGCGCAGCCCTGGCAGAGACCAACCCCAAACCTGAAACGAGTTCAAATTACTGCCGAGAATCCGTACACCGCTTTCGCTTTGGACATACAGGGATTGGATACAGGGATAGGATTGCCCTTGGCCAATAAAATGCATGTTCATTGCTTACTATTCCTTTTTAATACAGGACAATGAATCCGATGAAGCAGTAATCATGTTAGCCATTATTCCAGTAAGAGGTCTTGCTGCTCTGTCTCACTTTGTGATCATCTAATCATTTTACTTTGACACTCTTAGGAGACCTCTAAGCACTACATTTATCAGTTACCAATGATGCTCCTTGTTTACTGTTAAGTTGCCTCATGAGAATGAGACAATTATGTTGTTTTTCTTCAATGTTTGTTTCAGCAACAGATGTAACAGCTATACTTGTTTCTACAGAAGCCCTCATACATGTTCTCTGATGTCACCGTAGTGACGTGTTGTTTTTTTGTAATGCTTTATGTGAGGAAGTCTTTAACTTCTACACTCTGTGTGTCTGTGTACACCCAGGCAGGCAGTGTTGGTGGGTCAGCGATGATTTATTTTCATAGTATCTCCTGGCTGTGTAGACTCAGGCATGCAGGGATTCAGTCACGATCCAACAAGACAGTATGACATACTGGATGACCCATTGTAGGGATGGTATTCAAAGCGTGCACGTGCACCTGAAACTGTGTTTCTGTGTCTTGTCTGATTGTGTGTGTGTGTGTGTGTGTTTTTGCTGGCAGGCTTCACACTTCCAGGCTGTGTTTGCTGTGGCTCAAATGATTGGCTGGTACAACCCCCAGACAATCCGAGTAGAACATGCAGGCTTTGGCGTGGTGCTGGGAGAAGACAAGTGAGTCTCCCCCTCGCTCTTTCTCTCGTGCTCTCTCGCTCTCACCTGAATAATTCTCTATACAATATTTTTAACAGTAATCAGTAAACAACTTTTTTCTATTTAAACATAGTTCACAACACACGTGTGAGTTCACTCTAACACCTGTTCTTCTTTGTTTTCAAAGCCGGGCCATTCTCTCTCTCTATTTCTCTCTCTCTCTCTGTCCCACGAAGCACCTGTTTTGTTTTGGTGCACTAGTATGACATCTAGTGGCAGAAAGTCATATAGAAGCCCTTTATGTCACGGCTACACCTACACTCAAAACCAGGCACTTTCAATGATTAAATCAGTGGTTGCGGCGGTGTACACAAGCAGATTTTTCCTGGATCATGTTAAGTTTCACTGCTTGTTAGAGGCTGACATTGTACCAACAGTGGGGCTTATACACCCAGCAGGTTCAGCCTTAAATCAGTGGGATGTCAATGCCCTTCGTCGGGCTGAGGCTTTTATATTAGGCCATTTATATCACATGTATTTAAACATGGATTTATCTGTGCACCCCCTACAGGAAAAAGTTTAAGACACGTTCTGGAGACACTGTGAGGCTGGTGGACCTTCTAGATGAAGGTCTAAAGCGATCCATGGACAAATTGAAGGAGAAGGACAGAGATAAGGTAGTAATAATGATAATACAAATAAAATCCATTTGATTTTAGATTTAATCTGTACAGCACTTTTGTTGCTGACATCACTCAGATATGTTTAGCAACATAACTGTGTGGGCCCAGAACAACAATGTGCCAGACATCTAACTCCAAGCGGCGTCAAATCTGTAACTTCATTAAAGCTTTAAAGGATATATAATTTATAAGTCACATATACAGTAACCTAAATATTACATATAGCCTTGCTAGGCTAGCGAGATCAGGATGTTCTTTTGTGTAAATTGAAATAAGTTAAATTTTTAAATGCAACGCTATATCTCCTACATGATGATGACTTTCAGAAGTTCATGGAAAGTTCACGTTATTTCTGAATCTTACAGCATGTACTATACGTTTCACTGTCTGGTGTTCTGAGGGCCACTGTGCAATTTAAGGTGTTGTACTTTTTCTGCTGCCAAGTTTGACCATAAAAAAAGCATTGGATGAATAGTGAAGTCATGCCTACAGCCTGAATGCAACGGTACGCGGTATGTTATCAAACTGTTTGGCGCGCCCCCCTGTGGTTTAATACGCACACATTACAATACTATTCAGAATCCACTATGCAAATGCGAGGTGGAGCAGAGAGGAAACTATAGGCATATATTTAGTCACTTACCTCTGACTTGACCTTGTCAAGTGCTAGCAGGTCACAGAGAGCTCAATTTGAGTAGGCAAAGTTTTGGGGACATTTTGTATTGAGCATATACATCGAGGACAAGAAGACAAACCAAAAATGTTGGGTCTACAAGCTTGGGCCGACAGCGGCCAAGCTTGTAGAGAACACTTCAAACATGATGTCTAATTTGCGCCTCCATCACCCTCACCCGCTAACGAGTAGACTCATTAGCGGGTGAGGGTGTTGGCAGCACACAATTCTCACCGCTGCCTTCCAACAACAATTGATTTTTTCCGAATTCATAGCCAAGATTTGCAGCTCTATTCTCAACCCATGTAGGGTCCCAGCCTGACAATCTGTGCTTACTGTTTTCTTTCCTCTGTCCTTAGCTCCTCCACTCTCCTCATCTTTCCTCTCTTACGCTCTCTTTCTGCCATTTCTCCTGCTTGTATACTGTATACTTGTCTAATAATAATAATAATGTTGAAGAATATTTAATACCATGGGGTGCTTGCATGAACACATTTTACATACAGGAATACAGCCGTATGATCACCTGCAATCTAGTTAAAGCTACCTTTTTTCTTGTTCTCCGGTAACGTAGGCTAAAATGTTATGACAATGCCGATCCATCCTCAAGCTAGCGAGATGCATGATGCAATGCACTCTCTTTAAAGTGGAGAGAGAGAGAGAGAGAGACCGAAGTTCAGTCGCGCGCTGCAGATATACATTTCGGACAGCTTTACACAGTCATGGCGACTTCATGACGTTTTCTAAAGTGCTGATAACAGCTGTGGCATAAATGATGGAGCGGCGTCCGCCGCTACTTGATGTATATAGCGGAAACCCTGGGTGCAGATCACACCACACAACAATATCCTAGCTATCCTTTTCTGTGTGTTTTCAGTGTGTGGTTGTGGGCAGGCAGAGCTTCTAACGGAAGCAAGAGTTTATTTTGTTTTGATCGACAAGCTTTCTCTAGAATGATTTACTTGGATGCCTTTAATTTATCTAGGCTATTGAATGGATTACCAAAACAATAGCCCTCCCTAATTTCCTGAGCAGGAAACATCACTTCAGCAGTAAAGTAAATCCTGAACTCCACAAATCATCATGGGGTTTGGGGGTGCAAAATCAGTTAATTGTTTAAATGGCAAGGATTTGTTTTGTTTTCTTAGATATAAAAGATTCAGAAAATAATACTGATATTGTGGCCCAAAAAACGTGATTTGTACAAAAGCGTGGGCTCATTGTACCATTGCAACCCTAAGACACACATACCACACACTGTTTTGTACTTGGTTACCCTTTATCATCAATCTTTTCTGTTGTGTTCTCCTCTGCTTTGCTCCCTACAGCCTATCTGGGTTTTATTCTTTCTCTTTAGTTAAAGCGTTGAGTATTTTCATAATCTGCCTTCCTTGCCCTCTCCACTGAAGGGATTAAATAAGCACACTACATGTTCAGGTTCACATCGGGGCAGCGGCTTTGTCAAGTTAATTAAGACTTGCCCTGAAGTTTGTAAATCACAATTTATTGTTCAGGATTAAAGCCAAGTCATTGTATTATCTAGCCCCATCGGGTCAGCGGCTGCACATCACAATGAATAGCTTCTGTAAATCAAAATGCTTATTTTTACCATACGAATGAGTTCTGGGTATGGGGCAGCTAGATCAAACTTAAGCAGACATGCTTTTTACGAGATCTTGTATTTTCTGTCTAAAAGGTTAAAAAGCTTTATTTATTTTTTACTTTGAAGAAGAAAGTTCTGCCAATCAATACAAACCATGCTCCAACAGAGGAACTTTGCTGGATTTTCCACATTCCTGCGGCCTATGCAGGTGCATCTCAATAAATTTGAATATTGTGGAAAACTTAAGTAATTGAAATAATTCAATTGACAAAGTGAAACTTGTATACACTGATGAGCCATAACATTATGACCACCTGCCTAATATTGTGTAGGCTCCCCTTTTGCCGCCAAAACAGCCCTGACCCGTCGAGGCATGTACTCCACTAGACCTCTGAAGGTGTGCTGTGGCATCTGGCACCAAGACTTTAGCAGCAGATCCTTTAAATTCTGTTTGTCCGGGACATCCCACAGGTGCTCGATTGGATTGAGATTTGGGGGATTTGGGAGGCCAAGTCAACACCTTGAACTCGTTGTGTTCCTCAAAGCAATGCTGAACCATTTTTGCTTTGTGGCCGGGTGCATTATCCTGTTGAAAGAGGCCGAGGCCAATGCCATCAAAAAATACCGTTTCCATGAAAGGGTGTACGTGGTCTGCAACAATGCGTAGCTATGGTGGTACGTCCAAGAAACATCCACATGAATGGCAGCACCCAAGGTTTCCCAGCAGAACATAGCCCAGAGCATCACACTGTCTCCTCTGGCTTACCTTCTTCACACAGGGCATCCTGGTGCCATGTGTCCTCCAGGTAAGCGACGCATACTCACCCGGCCATCCACGTGATGTAAAAGACAACGTGATTCATCAGACCAGGCCAGGTTTTTCCATTGCTCCAAGGTCCAGTTCTGATGCTCACGTGCCCATTGTAGGCGTGCTCGGCAGTGGACAGAGGTCAGCATGGTCTGCAGCTACGCAGCCCCATGCGCAACAAACTGCGATGCACTGTGTGTTTGGACACCTTTCTATCAGAGCCAGCATGACCTTTTTCAGCAATTTGAGCTACAGTAGCTGTACTTGCCCATTTACCTCACTCGGCGACATAGCGCGGTTATACTGGTAATGGAAATGCAAATCGGCCAAATGTGCCAGTGGAAAAGCCCCAAATGAGTCAAGAATATGGGCTATAACCGTCGTATTCCTTGTGTCAAGCCAATTCTGAACCAGAGGCAACATCATTATCAAGGAAAGTCGGGGTTGACTTGGTCTCTCAGAGCCAGCCTTTACTTTACATAAAGTTTGGAACACAGAGCTGGCTAACTGCTTCAAGATCCGCCAACTTGACAGGAGAAGTATTTTGATGACATACACATCAGCCAACTATGTAACTCAATGACAAAGTTGGATGTTAAACTTTTACAGAGGAATTTGTTGATAAACTTAACTTACCAATACGACTCTGGCTGTTTTCAGGTATTGTTCTGTTACGCACTGTTGGTGCTTAAATTATTAAGAAGGGCTACTGCTTCATTATTGCGGGATGGACAAGGAATGCAAATATTTATCTAAATAAATATTTCTTTATTTCCTTTTATTAAACTAAAAAATTTAAAATTTGCTTTATGATAGGGCCTATACTTTTGCCAACTGTGAATAGTTAAATTAAATTTTATTTAACAAAGTAATATAAGCCTTTATGAAAGCAAAAACTAAAACTGCTATGATTTGATGACATAGGCTACTCTTAAATTGTGTAACTGCATGGGGCATAGAACAGCAAGCATGTTCCTATCCTAATACAAACTGATAATAAAATGTTTATGGTGTATTTTAATAACCAGAAACTCTGTGTTGCTCTACTATAACACAAATAAAATTAACTAAATAAATAAATAAATAAATGTAGGCTTAATTTTTCTACAAAGCGGCACACAACTATACAGAATAGAACACCAGGCTTGAGATTGTGAGCAGAGGTGGAGTGCTTATATGGTAACATCGAGTTAACCACGAAGATAAGCTGCTCGGCGCAGTTTGCAGCGTAAAATGCCATGACCGCTTCACCTTTTCTAGTTTGATGCCTAATTCAGTCCAGTATTTTTGCTAAATCTTGTTGGCCTTGTTGGCCTATTGACACCTATTGCATATTGGATGGGTAGATTCCTCTCTCTGTGGTCCCTTCCAAAGGTTCCTTCAAATTATTTTCCTATGGGATTTTTAAAGGATGTTTTTCCTTGCCCGGGAAGAAGAACAGGTTATGGGGGTGTTGTTTGTTTCCATAGGCTGTAAAGCCCTTTGAGACTGTAATGTGATTAAGGGCTATATAAATAAACTTGACTTGTAGTATGGGTTTCGCCCGACATCACAAAATGACTCCAGAAGTTACCTGGAGAAGCCATTTACCTTCCTTTGTAGTACAGGCCACAGTACCACTTTTAATTATTGTGCCACAGTTTCCACCCCCTTTTTTTATTCTGTAGTGTCTCATTCACATTGTGCATACAAATTGCCAGGGCATTTAGGCCCTTTAAATAACTATATAAGTAGTGGAAACAGTATAATATCACCATTTAATAATAATAAACTATTTAGAGTTGTTTATGTTTGACAGTGTAGTAATGAAATTTAATATGCACACTTTTTGTACACTATGCATAGGAATCACACACAACTCAGTGGCTGACACAACATAAATGTTTAAGAATATACATAATGCAGTGAAAATGTTAAAAATAGGTTTGAAATCGTCCTTGAAACGTCAGGAAGTACCACGCAAACTCTTGGGTTGTCCCAGCCTTGACACTTGACTGTCACTGTACAAAATGTGAACCTAAAGTATTTATTCCTGTCTTCTTCAATAAGGTTTTGACTCCCGAGGAGCTGGTCAAAGCCCAGAGGTCAGTGGCCTTCGGGTGCATCAAATACGCTGATCTGTCTCACAACCGAATCAACGACTACATCTTTTCTTTTGACAAGATGTTGGATGACAGAGGGAACACTGCAGCCTACCTGCTGTACGCCTTCACGCGCATAAGGTACTGTTCTGCTGTAGTTAAAAGACACAAAAAGGCATTCAAGCGTCACTGTGTAGTAAATATCCCAGGAGCGGTACTGGACCTTCAGTACACACCAGTTATCACCTTTAACGTTGGTTGAAACCTCAGAGGACCAGAAGCCAGTCCCTGACAGGTGAGCTTCTCTAAAAGCCAAGGAGCGATGTTGCTCTTTTCTCTGCATCCCCCCCCCCCCCTTCCTTTTTCCCTCCGCTTTCTCCCATTCGTTTGTAGCTGGCAGTTGCAGTGGCAGAGTGCCCAGCCATATCGATCCTGTCTTCCCAGTGTGAAGGCTCCTCTCTGGGGAGAGCTGAGTCAATAACGGTGTCCCACTATGGGTGTTTTACGTGTGACTGACAGAGCAAGAGAGACACAGAAACGCCATTAAGACCATTCAGTAAGATGACTTTCTCCACTAAATGAAGAGGAAGGGGAGTTAGGCTCTTTGGGAAAGGTCAGGTACTCCTCCATGAGAGGTTTCTTGCATTCTCCTCAGGATTTCCGGTCTTCTGGAAAGTCATAATCCGAGTTAAGTCTAATTTATCCAGGACATTTCCAATGAACTGTATTTCTTATTTAAAAGTGAAGTCAGCGGTGCTAGAGAAAGATAAAAACAAAAACACCTCTCCCTTCAATGCCATAGTGTGCTCCCTCAGAAGCTCTGACCTCCAAATTGAACTTGCATTGTTTTGCCAAGGCTGGAATATTGTTGTGTGGTGCAGTTTGCACCACTTTCTTTGTTGTTTTTCTTTACAGAGCCAGGGCTGTGTCGAAACATCGTTATTTGTTCAGCGCGTAAACAAAATACAGCTAGCGGACCATGAGGTGACAGTTACTGACTTTGTGAAGTATAAACATACAAGTGCTGACTCAACCTTTTAATACCATAAACATAACAGAAAAAGCAAGGACATTTGTGTTTGGTAGATTATTTATTTGTTGTAACAAATCTTCTTGGAAATGAATGTTATTCCATTGGAACGTCTGATTATTTCCCTTTTTAAACGGGGCCACGTTTGTAAGGAACATGCATTTGTGGGATGAGCGACAGAGTATGTGGGTTGCACCCATGAAAACTGTGCCAAATTTTCTCTGACAATGCCAAACAGCTTTTTTTTTATGCTGACTCTTGTTTGGTGTTATTTGATGGATTGGATGATTGTAGACCTAAAGACAATGAGACATAAAGGCAATTTATTACATTATTAATTGAACAAACCTCCTCATGCGGTTCACCAGCCTGGTCACACACTGCTGTGGGATGGCATGCTATTCTTCAACCAGCATTTGTCACAAGTCAGCCAACCTGGTTGTATCAGTTGTATCGGTCACTTTGGCACGAGCAGCATCATCCCACAAGGGTTCACAAATGTCCTTACTTTGTGAGTGTAGTTTATTATGATCCAAAATGTACAATCCACCACAGACAAATGTAATTCATGTGTCATGCTGTTGTCTTCAATGGGGCTCAAGAATACCAATACTATTGATAGCATACATTGTATATTTTTACCATAAAACGTGATCCTGTGCAGCTTCAACAGACCTTTAACCACCATGAGGCCACTTAACCCAAAGTTGTCCGCGACACTGCTGAAATCCTATAACCCTTAAAGTGAACCACTCCAGGCATTTTCCTATTATATTAACATTCATAACACCACAACTCATACCTTCCATTGTAGCTGTGTGCTATATTTGGGCTAAGTACAACATGTTACTGTGGATAAACAGAACTTAATGGAGTATAAGTTTTTATAAATATACGTTTTTTAGTCTAATTTATCCTTTGAAGCACTACTGACGGCATTTGCTTTCCTTTCTTACACTGTTTAGATAAAAGTATCTTGTACTTGTTAACATTGTTGAAGAAAGCCAATAATACAAGCAGCTGCACTGTTAATGTTCGGGGTTAACGCAATTTGCCCATTGCTTTGTAGCAGAAATTTGGTCGCTTGTTTACATCCCAGGGATTGGTTGCTTATGTGTTTGGGGCTTTACTCTATCTGATGGACTCAACACCCTTCCCCTTCCTCCACCATCCAGGTCTATAGCACGTCTTGCCAACCTGGACGATGCCAGCCTGAGGAAGGCTGCAGAGACCACAGAGGTTCTCCTGGACCACGATAAGGAGTGGAAGCTTGGCAAGTGCATCCTGCGCTTCCCGGAGATCCTGCAGAAGATCCTGGATGACCTTCTGCTCCACACGCTGTGCGACTATCTCTATGAGCTGGCCACCACCTTCACGGAGTTCTACGACAGCTGCTACTGCGTGGAGAAAGACCGCCAGACTGGTAGGGCTTAGGGTCATAACAACAATAATTCCAAATGTTTTTTAATTTATTATTTATACGGTGAACAAACAATAGGTGTGTCGGCGGCTTGTCTTACCACAACTATTCAGCAGCCAAGTTCAATATCAACACAATAACAAAAATAGGATCCTATATCCTTCTAAATGAACCCAGCAGGGGGAGACGTATAAAGAAGTATAAATTGACTCCAACAATAGGTAAATACTCAAAAGCACTCATAAGTGTCTAAGATGGTGTGAAAAAGGAAGCACGTGGAAAATGTCTTGACAGAATAGACATGGGAGAGGCCAACATTTCCTATAATGGTCTGGCCCCACACGAGTGTAAACGACCCCAAAGGTTTTCCAGCTTTTCCAAGTGGATGCATTTGATTACAGTTATTGACATGGTAGCGCGTAGGCCTCCTGTACAGTGAGATGCACCATTTGTTTTTAGGTAAATTATAGGCTAATTTTACTGTCCTTCATTCAGCTTGTGTGTATGCCCCTATAATGGCCCGACTGTTTAATTTAGTTTGCCTGGCTCATTAAGGGTTGAGCCTCAGTGTTTTTCTCTTTTATGTAGCTGTTGTTAGCTCAGGCAGGGCTGGAGAGGTCACGAATATATGCGCACATTTACTAAGGTCCAGGTTATTGGTATAATTGATGTTTTTTTTTGTGAGGTTTTTTATGTTTTTTTGTTTTTTTTGCTCTGCATTAGATTCTCTCTTAAATCTCTTTCTTTTTCTCTCCACCAGGTGAAGTGGTTAAGATCAACATGTGGAGAATGTTGCTCTGTGAGGCAACAGCAGCGATTATGGCCAAAGGCTTCGACATCCTAGGAATCAACCCAGTCCACAGAATGTGATGTCATCTCAGGAGCTGCTGCTGTTCATCCAAATTAATAGGGAAATCATGAAGAAAAATAATAAATCTCTTTTCACTCATGCAGTATGAACAGAGATTGGTTAATTTAAAAAATAACTGCTAAGCTACTTATTTTCAGGGGACATTTGTGATTATAAATGATTAATTCAATATTCATTCTTATTTTATAATACAAAAACTTCATACTCTTCTTTCATAATAAAATAATAGAGCTTAATGTTTGTGCCATCAATTATTTTATGAGCAGTTGCCGTCTTCCTAACAGATTAATAATACATTTTCCATCGAGACTTTTTGTCTTGCTCTTAACATTGAAACAAATTAAAATTGATGTGGCACTGACAATCAATGTCAAACCAACACAATTCAATGTCAGCTGTCTACAGAGGCAAACAAAACATATTGGCTTAAACTGTACATTGATTAGGCTTTTTAACATACCGGTAATCTCAGTGCATTGTTGCCGTCAGACACATGGGTTTCACACTGACTCACTTTAGCACAGAACATTTCATAACATTTGGCACAAATCACTTAAGGAGTCACTAGTGAAGAAATTAGTTTAAATTCACTTTCTTCACTTGTGACCCCCAAAGTGATGGGTTTTTAGTGCTCAGAACCATTTGTGTTTGCTCCACTTTGAGTTTTCAAACTTTTGTATGTATTATACTGTATGTTTGTATTATAGGGGTTCTTCTCTGTAGCTTAACCTTTCTTATCAGAATTATAGATTTACTGTAAGTGACAGGTGACTTGTGTTTTCATTGTCATAAAGCCTTAGTCTCCTCAGCAAACATACCGCGTTACGTTCTAACTGTCTTAGAGAAATCGCACAGCCTGCTATTAGTGTCTGTCCATCAACGTTTCACAAACACACACTTGTCACACGCATCCAAGTTTCAACTTGAGGAAAAGTATCTTTGACACGAGTGACACTGCAAAACTACAATTACAGCCTTTGTCTTTTCCCAGCTACTGTAAGTAAGTCTTTCTTTGCAGAAACTGTGTGGAGAACAAGCCCCATTTGATGATGTTAATTATACATCGGGCAGACAGTCCTGAAGGCTGTAATTGTACGTCTGCTTTTACCCACAAGGCATTGCGCTACTTTGCCTCAACGAAAACAAACTTGCACGTCTCCCAAAAGGCAAAGGACTGTTATAGTCTAACTATATAGTTTCTATAACACATGCTAAGTTTGAGAACCATGAGCTGAACTATTGAAATCAACATTTTTCTTATGTGTCTAGTGTGGTGTAGAGATTTAGGGCTGATCTGGGTTCCAACCAGCAATTATTCCCTGGGTGGCTTCATGAAAGATTCATGGAGCTTCTGCAGACAGGGTAGCTTTAGTTGTCGTTGAAGGACAGAGTGTTAAAGGTGTTTTGACAATGGCTCCAGGATGATGGGGCTGGCACGCTGACTCAATAATAGTGCTGAGGTAATAATAATGTTGCCTGCCATGACAAAATAGGAAAAGAAGGCTATCATTCCTTGGTGGCCATCTTATATGTAGGCTATTCCTTTGTTTCTTGTTTGTGGTGGGTGGAGATGTGTAATTGGGGTCATGGTGTTGCCAGCTCAATTCCTGAGCTGGGAAAACCAAAGGAGGGTGGTTGAATACTTGACACCCTTGACCATGGCATCATAATTAGCTCAGCTGAGCAGTCCTGTGGCCAAGTAGAAAACCTAATACTTGACTACCCATTGCATAGGCCTACACAGTAAATAGCATACCTGGCTATCATGGTAGTGCCTAATCATTCTACACACACATTTGTTATTGCAAAATGTTCTCAATCTTGTGTTGATTAGCCTCAACAACCTACATTACTCCGCTAAACACCCAATTATGGTAGCCTACGTTTTCCAGACACCTCCATATTCTTAATGTGGTGTAGGATACAGTAGGTTATGGATCCTGCTGTGGGTTTATCACAGATTTAATTATGTAGTCTAAGAGATGAGTGACTAAGATATGTAAATACATTTATGCTAATAGTGAACTACAGTGTTTACAGCATCAATACTGTCTTATTAAGCACACCGAGGGAGAATAGAAGGCAATGGTGCGAGCTGGCAGTTGGTTTGTCTTGGAGCTCGACAGTCTGATTAATCTGCGGTGAACGTTAGCTGGCCTCCATGTACACTTCTGTCTCAAGGAATTACAGTCAGTGTGTTCTGGCTGACAGTATACACTATACATAAGATAATAAAACAATGAACAGGCAAGATGACAGAGGAATAAATATTTTAATTTGTCATTGATACATTTTGATTTTTGGCACAGGCTCACAGGAAGAAAATAGAATTTTTCTTAAATGTTAGCCTATAATTAAATTAAATATATGTGTAATATAGCCTATATATTTGAATATAGCCTACTGTTTAATTTGTTAAATAATATCAATGTTTTAGATTAACACAATGTTTTTTAAATGTGATTTTAACCATGCTTAATTACATAGAAACAGAAATAATTGCATAGAAACGTGCTCTGTTTAAATATTTGAAATTAAAATACACTTTAGGCACAAGAGTATGAAGCAATTACACACTTAGTGCCACGTCAAATGTGTCCTAACAAGCAAATAGACTAAAGGCCTAACAATCATAAAGCTCTTATAAAAAAAAATTAAGATGGAATAAATACAAGTGTTGTTTCCACATACGCTTGGAAATGTGTCTTCAAATATCCGTCAGCGCGCACACAATGGACTCCATTGCTCTGCCTGACTTCTTTCATTTGCTTTTCTTCAGAGTGGCGCTAAAGTGGCTCTGTCCAACAGAGAGGTAGATGTTCATTGCTTGTCTTTGAAGTGTCACCCACACTCGTCCTGCTCTAAAAGGCAAAGGGCTTTCCACCTTGGGGAAGTGGAGAGATCATTGCTCCACCCGTCACTCAAACGCGGGAAGATGTGCGTTCCATTATGGTGGCAGGAAAGGGTGTCACTCCTGATAAAGTGGGATGCACTGCCACACAAAACTCCTTCACCCTGGTCTATTCATGGTTTTCAACCGCTGCTAATCCACCATGCCAGGGACAAACATAGTTTTTCTGTGAATCTCTCTGCCTGTAGGTTTCAACTATGTATTATTACTTCTAGTGTGTATGTTTGATAAGACAGACATCTCAGGGTTTTGGTATGGTTCAATCATTGGCATTTTGTTGCTGCTGCAAATAATCTCAGGAATTTTAAACGTCCTAGTTCAACAGATAAACAATCATGCAAGAACAACAACAAGATGTTTGTGGATCCTGATGGCTAGAAGGTCATGACATTTGCATGAATCCTGAAGAAATACCAAACATTTTAAGCACAAATTGAATAACACATATTTGGGTTTACATATTTTCACAGATATTTTGTCTTAATTTGAAATAAAGTTTAGTGAGAGGCCACATGTTGCATTAAGGGAGGAGAGTTCAATGTGCTCTCAGTGTGATATTCCTGCCATAGGTCATATGTTTGGCAGCTGGCCTATTAATTCCTACTTTTATTGCAGGAAGTACGTCTAGTACATACTGTCACATATCCTCATTGGAATCAACTACCCTTCAAATATCTCACATCTGGAGGTTTATCTGCTCACTGCGGTGTCTCTGTCTCTCCCATGTGGATGTTTTAGTTTCTAGAACCGACCGGTGGATTTGCTAGGTTTCTACATACTGTCCACTCATTGCATTCTCCTTCAAGTTAAGAGTCACATCACGGGACACAGTCCACCCAGCTATCCCTCTCCCTCACATCAAAACGTCTTTGTATAAGTCAATGCCCATGTTTGCACTTTCCTGTGAACTTGAGCGTGAAGGGTAGCAAGCCCAACTGGGCCGCGTAGCAGCCTGATAGCTACAGTGTCTCCGCAAGGTCGATAGCAAAGCAACAAAGTGAGACATAACAAAGAGCTCCGATGGACCATACGATCTCTACCCGCTGATCCATACATTACAGAGACCCTCCCTCAGCAACATTTGGCTTTGCAATAAACCAAAGGTTCTCTGTGATTAAAGGCTTCCCATACCGGGCAGTGTCCCCCCATCCTGTGAGGTAGAAATTAGGTTGACTTGCTACAGCATGTGGTTTCATTACAGATTTTATATCAGGCTGACGAAAAACTGCTCTCATAGTCTGAAGATCTGCCTTGGCTCACTTCTGGACTTGTCTCATGTCTTGGTGTCCCTTTGGTCTGGTCTGAAAGAGTCTCTGATGGACAGGAGCCTGGAAGCCAGTAGATGCCCACTTACTTTCCTGTCCCACTCTTGAGAGCGCCCCCTGGAGGACACACAGACAAGGCCTTTCAATGTGTCCAGGCAGTGATAGTGATATGCCTGCCTGTAACACATGACATGACCTCTTTATTATTAAAACCTATATAACCTTAGAACTCCATGTGTCCAGAAATGACACACTACAACACTATCAAAGCCTTTAGCAGCTTTAGGGTTTTTTGGCGCATTTTTCAACGGTTTATTTTATGGTTGATGTCTAGCTGAGATACACTGCAAAGGCTTTATGATTGAGGCTAGTCAGTCTAGACTTGATTACTCTTTTCTCTCTCTCTATCGCTCTCTCTCACAATGAGGTCGTATGTTTCATTTCTGTTGGAAGTGACCTTGGGTCGTTTGTTTTTGCCTTGAAAACTAAAAATGAATGGCTGCTGATGTCCGACACGATATGGGGAGAGTTAATGCTGAACATAATTTAATTATAAATATAGAGTAAATATAAATTATAGAGTAAATATAAAACAAAAATGTGTTCAATCGTAACACATTTCAATAGTAAAGCAGGCTTAATCTTTCATTTATTACTAAGAATGCTGTTTGATTATGTCTGAAGTTCAAGTTCAATTAAGTAAAAAGGCAGCACATTTCCAGAGGTGTCAAAAGTAAACAAAGGCATTACTTAAGTAGAAATACAGATACTCACTACTACTTAAAAAAATACTTTGGTAAAAGTCTTTTAAAATAAAATGTTATAATATAAAATAATGTTATTATAATAAATCCTGATATAGTTTTTATACAATTACTAGGAACCTAAACTATTAACACGGTGAGCACAACAGCAGTATATGTGGGCTAAACTGGATTATTTGTCATTGCTTTGGCACAAACTGCATTCAATGTAGGCCCTACATGTTTCAAGTTTCATAAATTATTTTCTCTCAGACATAGCCACAACCAATCTATGTAGCCTACAGGCCAATTAGACTGCTTACATACTATTTTCAAAACTGTTCAACTTCAATTCAAACCCTAACATAACACCAAATACAAAAATCTTGCAATTTCATAATATCTGTATATTACAAATCTAAAATATTTTATATTATTTAGAACAAATATACCAACTGCGGGAATTATCACCTTATCGTGGTGGAGAGGTTTGTGTGTCCCTATGATCCTGAGAGCTGTGTTGTCTGGAGCATTGTGCTCCTGGTAGGGTCTCCCAAGGCAAAGTGGTCTCAGGGGAGGGGCCAGACAAAGAATGGTTCAAAAGACCCC
>JAODOY010051070.1:0-17500 GCA_025399855.1 Forbesichthys papilliferus | reverse complement strand
CTTCACCTCATCTATGTCAGCCACCCCTCTGGAGCTGAAGTGTGTACAAGCAGGAGTCTGTTATAGTTTGTGTAGCTTGACATGTTACACAGAGAGAAACAACAGGGAAGTCAAATTCATTCATAATAATTTCACCCTCACAGGAGGGGAGTTTGAGACCAAGTGGCACTGGCAGTGAATGTAACTATATACACCTCAAGTATTTATGGTAGCGTTTAGGAAGTGTATCACTTTAAGACCCATAATGCACCAACCTGGGAACAGGCCTCAGGTCACAGCATTGTCTCATTATGTGTGTGTGTGTGTGTGTGTGTGCGTGCGCTCATCACCTGTATGGTCTGGTAGGCATGACACTGTGTGTGTGTGTGTGTCTGTGTGTCTGTGCGTGCGCTCATCACCTGTATGGTCTGGTAGGCGTGACACTGTGTGTGTGTGTGTGTGTGTGTGTGTGCGTGCGCTCATCACCTGTATGGTCTGGCAGGCGTGACTGCCGTTGTTGGTGAGGATGGCGGACACGGCCTGCAGCGTCTTTCCCGTATCCCCCCAGGAGACCACCAGGCTGAAGAGGCAGGCGCAGGCCAGTGCCGTCAGCGCCTGGCCGGTGGGGTCGTTGGGCCCCGTGCTGCGCACTGTGGTCTCCAGCAGCAGCTGGAACAGAGACTCTGGGGAAGGGAAGAGGGGGGTGGTCATGGACGACTAGTATAAGGGTGAAGCTGTGGGGCACACCGTAACTCCCTCCCTGCCCATATGGGCCTTAAGTGCCCTGGGAAACCTGGGTTCGAATCAGGCCCAAGGTAATTTACCAATCCTCGCCTATAATCTCTCTCTCTCTCTCTCTCTCTCTCTCCCACATCTATCTATCTCTCTCTCTCTCTCCCACATCTGTCTGTCTGTATGGTTGTCTGTCTGGTTGTCTGTGTGTCAAGCGTAAGGTTAGCCTGCTAGCTAGATTACCTAGTACGAGGAGATGGTTGTATTTGTCTGTGTGCGTGTCAAGCGCCACGTTAGCCTGCTAGTCGATCCTACCTAGCACGTCGAGCTAGTTATGTGTGTGTGCGTTAAGCCTCAGGTTAGCTAGCTAGCTTACCAAGCACGTCAGGGGGCTCGGTCTGGAAGCCCTCGGGCTGCTGTCCCTGTAGCATGTCCAGCAGGGCCTGCAGGCTGCGCAGGCACAGGGAGGGGTGGGAGAAGCGCGTCTCCTTGATCAGCTCAAACACCCCGCACAGCCCGATGCCGATGATCTGCGCGCGCACACACACGCACGCACGCACGCATGCAGAAAGAGAAACACACACCTGTCAGCCTACAGCACAGTGCTGTCATGTGCACGTTGAACAGAAGACAAGCTAGCAAAACAAATGACAGCAAGCTCCATTTTAGAGGACAGCAGTCTTAGAAATGCATCTCACACAGGAGACCATGAGCTTCCCACCTTCCCTGTACCCTCTTGGCGCCAACATCAGTACACAACATGTTGTCTCCTCCTGTTAGCTTCATCTCTCTCTTATCGACTTATCTTAGGTTCTTTTATGTAAAGCCTGTCGGCGGGCACCGTACCTTGGGCAGCTTGACCGCGGGCTCCCGGTACTCCTCCTCTTCCTCGCTGTCCGAGTCGCCGCTCTGCGCGGAGCTCCGCGAGGCCAGGGCGAGAGAGGCCTCCCGCTGCTGCCAGTCCAGCACGCAGTGCCGCACATTGCAGTAGACGTTGAACGCAGACGGATTGCTGTGCAGCTTGATGTCCGGGATGCAGAAGCTCCCGTCCAGGGTGTCGTTCTGCAGCGGGGACAGACAAACAAGCAAGCTAGCAATTTAGCCATGGATCCCAGCAACTGATTTTAATTAATGAGCTAATCGGTTGGTTACAAACACGAGGATGCTAGCAACCACTCCCATAACGATAAACATGATTTGCAATACAACCAACCCCTCTTTCTCGTGAAAACTCAGCGACCTTTGCACACCAGGATATCACCTCGCTCACAGTTCAAACATTCCCCCCACCATGCTTGAAATTCTCCGAACCACGCCAGCACCGTTGTCCAACTGTTTTCAAAAACAAGTCAGTTTCCAGAAGCAAATCGGGGATGGAGAAACGCTTGTATTCTGCGGGGGGCGTTATAAACAGTAGGACAAAATGTCAAGTATGTCCCTTTAAAAAGGACAAACACACCTAGGTTCAATGGTTCAAAACTCATCACATGTGGGCCGTTTGAGAAATTTAGAAAAATATTAAGTATGTAAGAAATGTACACTCAGTTACATCAAAAACACTAATAACTAGAACAAACATTCTGACACGATTTGTAACTTTCTTTATTCATGGCATAAATGTTATAATGGGGCTGGTTTTTTTTTTTGCTAATGTTATAGGTATGTCATTATTTGCCGTGGCAAGCAACCGCCATTACCGCAATGTTGACATTTTATTTTTTTCATGAGACTAGCCCATCGAATATGACAATCTGTTGTCCCCTAAACTTTAGGGTTGTTCAACTGAAAACAGCCTACTGTGCCATCACCTCTCTGTCTACATGCTACCTAAATCAAGACGGTGTAGGCTACGCTTGACGCACCTTAGGCTTTTGATATTGCGCTATTTAATATGCTTTTAATTAATTTGTTATATTTTCCAGCTGATATTTTGGCCAAACGTCTGCCAGACAAAGTTAAACGTGATTGTCTACGTAGTTAGAACACCAGTACTAAACTGGTAGAAAGCCTACGCTGTTGCACAATTGTCTCACCACGGACTGAGATCACGTTGCCTATAAATGCCCCAGAATCACACTATTTCAGAAGATCTGTGCCACGAACTTGACCATTCAAAACAAAAACAATAATATGGCGATAATACCACGGTATTATCCTAAGTCACCAACCTAAGTCACTGCATGTACATTTTCTTCACCGCGACAGACCTAGTTACCCTGTATATTTTTTAAATCTCTGATCTTGAGGGCTCAAGTAATAATATCAACGACTCTCCAACTTTCATCTAACACACACACACCAATCAATTGTATTCACAGTGCTTGGGTGACAAACAGGGTTTTTTTCCATTGTTAATAGAGTCTGCAGACAATTCCAAATACATTCGTATAAAACAAACCGCACAGACTGTCAGACAAATTATGTTACGCCTGTGAGAACCGGCACTGTTCTGTCACTCCCCCTTACTGGGAGATCAGTCAAACCGTAACCCGTGGTTTTCTGTAATCATATTAATAGGAGTGCAGGCATAAGCACAACAAATAATTTCTGTAGCCTTCATATTCCCTGTGATCTGAGTACGTTATACGTAAACATGCTGCTATAAAAAGACATCTCAGGCCGGTGAAACCCACAATTTACTTCAGAATCAGATTAACATTTACTTCTGTTTGCTAACACCAAAGAACGGATGCTCAAAATATGCATTCTTGGATCGTAGTGCGAACCTGCTCATTAAGATGACTGGAGCGAGAATGTCAGACACCCTCGCCTACAATTACTAAAGCAATGTCTCGTGTGTTGAAAAGGGCAGAAAAAGGGGGTAGGAAAACTTGTAGTCTGACAACACAAACCTGTGCGTCATTTAATTTATTAAAAAACAGTACAGGTAAAACACAGTGCTCACCCACAACTACTAGCCAACTACTAATCCAGAACCCACTGCGCTCTTAATTAAAGGAGCAGTCCACCATTCCCAGTCCTGTGAATCACGTCCTAGTAGTGCGCTACACAGGTGTCATTTACTGTAAACTGTAAATGCTTTCCAGTGTCCCTTTGGGGGAAAGGGGGGTTAAACAACATCCAAGACCAACGTGATTTAGCCTGGCCTACAGTGTCTATAGAGCAGATCTGTAATCATTACAGTCGATCAATTCCACATTAGGAAACATAATCAATCAGCATATTGCCTGTCACCCAGCATGACTTTGTTTAAAACTACAGTTCTGAGGAGGAATTCAGAGAGCGGATCGATCGTGCTGCCAGTGCAGCATTAGGTGTTTGGCAACTCAACGGCAGACAGTGATGATGTCATCTGTTTGAGGAGAGAGGTCATTCACTCTCAGTTCAGAGCACTAGGGAGGGGGCATAGCTCTCGTTGGTCAGCGGTGTCTTGCACTCCCAGCCCCTGCCCCTAGGGTAGCACTTAGACACAATTACCGCATAAAAAACCAACCCCATGCAGTGAGGGAGAGATTATTTTAGTTTTGGAGACGGAAAGAAAATGTAATTAGGAAAAAAACAGACTAGAGACACAAGCATTCCTTGTGATGGGATGGTTAGAAAGACTGCTAACAGACATGATTTTATATTCGATGTAATAGATGTCTGTATTGTGCATGATGTAAAGTCAGTCTGCAGAAGAACTTCAAGCCTGATACTACAACAGCCTACTACTTACTGTACTAGTAGTTTCCGCAATGGTTAACTATTTAGAAATGCAATACATGAATAATGACAGGCCTAATGCTCAAACAATCTACATGCTCAAACAAGACTTCATGATAGTTATTTGGTTAAAGTATCGTTTCAGAATGCAGTGGCCAGCTCAGGGAGAAAAAAAATGTTTGTATGCAAATTCAAACAGCTGTTCACATTTCCCGAGCTTCTCCATCAACTATAGCATGTGTTATCTCAGTGCAGATGATCAAAACATTTTAGGCAAGGAGAAATTCACAATTTGCCAATTGTATCAATAATACCCTGCCCTATGCAAAATATATTTATGTGATGGAACTATATCAATTATGAGATCTAGATATCAGAAAAGTAAACCATCTTAACTTTTGACAATGTACCTGTATTTGCAAATGCTAAGCCTTTTGGCACTACAAAAAAAAATTAAATAAAAAAAATACACTTTCAATAAAAAAATAAAATCTACTTTAAAAAATCACCATCAGTTTATTTCAAATAAAAGAATGTAGTTTCAAGTTTGTCATTGTGGACCTTCACACACTCAATCTGCGCTAAATAATGGAGAAAAATCCATAAATAGCTGGGATTTGAGTGGTGAAAGATGAGTCGTCCTATCTTTGTACGGCGCTCCACATTGTGTGTCTGTCTGCACTGATGACGTAATGGCCCTTTAAAAGCCTTAAAAAAGGTAAGTAGAAGCTATAAGATGTCATCACATAACTACAGGCCTATTGGAACAGGCTGAGAAACACAGAGGAAGCAGGTGCACTAAAAAACAGAGGCACAGCAACAAACCCAGATACAGTTTCCAGTTTGTCAACCAATAATACAAGATTAACTACTATGTTGTGTCTGTAGAGCATAACTCATTTATATCAAGATAATATGACTGTTAGCCCAAGAAAACATAAATAATTAAATAAAAAAAACACAGTATATATAATTTCTACTTCATCTCTATACTAACAAAAGATGTGGTGTTCCTTATTTTGAACGCTGTGTAATTGATATATTATAAATTTGCTATTACAAGTAATGATATCAAAGCTTCTCAAAACAGCCAGATGCATTAGATGTGTCCGTGGACAAGAGATTATTTAATCCTCAACACATTAGCATTATAAGAGGCTAGGTTCTTGTTTGCCCTGGCTCTAACCATACAAACCATACATGTTTCCAAGCTCATGAGCAGACATAATCATAGAAGAGGCCTTATTACCAATGAGAGTTGTCAGAAAAACAGAGCCTGTCCGGTAAATACTTTACCCTCCTCAGTGCCTATACTTAACTCTGGTCTCCGTTTTTGTTGTGCCACTGTCTACCAGTCACCACACGACCATCGCTAAAGTGACATTTCTTGCCTGCCAACCTAACGTAGTTTGGGGACAGAGAGGGTCAGGAGATTATAGCTCTGCCCTCACATGAATCTCTCCACCCTCTGTCGGAAAGCTGTTCTTCATAATAATAATTATACAACGTTTTTATATAGCACTTGAAGTTGCAGCTCAAAGTGCTTCACAATTAAATAAAAACTAAAAAAATGTTTTAAAAATATGGAATGGTAAAATGAAATAAAACAAATCATCCAACTGACATCAGGTTGCTGGCTGATTAGCCTACATGCTACATACACCTACAGCAGTGTGCAGCCGATGGTGTCAGTGACACAGACATGGTTGCCTTGTTTGGATGAAGGAGATGGAGGCAGGCAACTGTTACTGTGGAGACATGGAGCGCATTAGGTCGCTCGGCAACAGGCCATTGCGCCAAGCCTGTGCCACTCCCATAACAAACTCGTCCATCCTCTCCAGCATCCCCTGCTCAAGTGCAGCAAGGCTCCGTGGCAGCTGACCAACCACGTCAAATAAAACCACGTTGCTTAACTATGGGCTTGCTAATCAAATAACATTTTGCAGCATTAATTCGTTGAAGTCATTTGACTAAAAAGGGAAACAATGCATACTTCAGGCCTTGATTGCAAACCATTTTAATTTATGCAAATCAAAACATGCATAAAAGGATGCACAACCGTGCCCAAATAATACAAGTAAGTTTAGTTCCAGCGACAGACATGACTACTGCCTCATCCTGTATTATGTGGCTTCAGCACCATGTTCTTAATTCATCCAAAATGTGATTTTGTTTTTACATATTTAATTAATTGACTAATAATTGACCACACATGAACACAGCATCTCTTTTATGAATTCCTAGGTGTTCGACAACTGGTTTACTTGAAGCTCTTATGTGTTGTTATGTTAAAATGTGTGTCTTGATATGCTTGTAATGCATATTAAGTGGACTCTTATGAAGCCAAAGACACATTCTATTAAATGGATAACAAAAGGTTTATCTTATCTTATAATACTTATTGGTATCAAGGTATACATCTCTTACCTTTGTTCGTGCTTTGACTTTTGACTTGACCTTCTGCCGTCGTTTGAGTTTCTTCTTACTCAAAGCCTTCTTTCCCCTGAAATAGAAAACACAGAATTCATTCATTCTACACTGCTGCTATTAACAAGTGTCAGCTGACCCTGTGATAAGCAAATTGGCTGCTGATACATCTTAAAGCTTGACATACTTGAAATACTTTGAAATGAAGGTTTTCATTTGGGTGCTGCAGTTGTCTAACATTTGACTCCCAGATAAACCACTGCATATTAGATCCTCTGGCAATTTATCACGTGATTAGCCTGCTAACAATAATAATAATAATAATAATAATAATAATAATAATAATAATAAGTAAGATTTAAGTCTGGTTATAAATATGACAATGGTGTACAGATCTATTTTCCATATTGAACTAAATGGTACTGACACACACAGATCCACACACACAAGACTTGAGTGAAAGTGTAAACTGTAAAGGGTTTTAGAACAACACGGTTGTGTGAGGGCAGGTTATGTGCCTCTAATTTCACAACCTGACTTGCTACAGTAAATGACGTAAGTGTATACAACAGTGTTCCAGAAGTCTGTTCCATATCTCCCAACTCCCTCTTTCCAAAACGCGCTATGCCTCTTGAAAGTCGCAACCCTAATAAAAATATAATAAAAAGGAAATCCGATATATTAATTGTATTACATGTCCAGGCGGTCTTGCTTTCATTTTAAATAGCAAAACGGGCTGTTAGCCAGGGCGGGGTGATGCTCATAAACAGGGATTGGTAGTACAGTAAGTATTAACGGTGTATCATCCTGGATAGATAGCAAATATCTCCATCTGATAATCACATTTCAAATACACATTTAAATGCTTATAGCTAGCCATCACCCGTGACAAATATATTATTCACAAAGAAAGTCGAGGTCAGAAAACCATATTTTACAGGACACGTTCTTTCAACGTTCTGCTAATTTCTTTTGCAATGTCAGGGTTAGCATATTTGACGAACCCGGGGCTGCCCCACCAGCAAAGCATTGCCTGAGTAAATTAGCATCGCCGGCTGAAACCAGCTAGGGAAGTGGCCACCAGCACGCTACATACTAGCATGATTCCCGTGAAGCTGCTAACTTGTCGGCTCCTAATAATGAGTAGGGATCGGTGTGATGCCGACATTGAGCCCTTCGCCCAAAGTAGTCATTTGACTACAATTAGGACTTTTAACAACCCAACCAACACGAGCATATCGTATTGGCGCATAAAACAATCGCTCATGTGTGTTGTAATGTCTAATATGTCTTCGAATGTGCTTATTCGTATGTCATCAGGCGTATCCTCCTACCGTACAGTCAACAATTAAAACAATATTTTCTTGCAGCAGTGTTTTTGTTCCTAACGAAACATTAACAGTTTAAAGAAGTTCTGTTTCTGCTGATATAACCCCGAGAGACATAATAATATAATAATTACGTGTCACTATAAAATAACTAATCAAATTAACAATTTTGGCGGGGAGACAATTCGACACTACACCAGCTAGCTAGGGGGCTATAGCTAATATTGCTAACATAGCTTAACAGTAACTGAACTGGCGTCACGGGTCGTTAGCTAGCATTACAAATGTCAGAACAGCATGTCATATCACAGTTCTCGCATCGTTGTTAATCATACCTTCCATTATTTATCCCTTGCTCTTTGTCACTGATAGCTGTGGTATAAATCCTTCTATATCGTTCGGCCAGCGCTCGCCCTGAGAGTAAAAGCTGGTAACGACTCCGACAATCGGACTGAGTTCCTGATGTCGGACACGAACCCATTCCAGAACCGATGGTGGAGAATTCTGCTCCGGCTCCAGAAATGACCCTGACACCCAGCCCCATCGAAGGCGAAGAGGAAGGCAGAACCCCTCCACCGGCGGCCGCTGCCGCAGCAGCACACATCATCGTTTTGTAGAACAATGCATATATTACATCAAATATATAACTAGCTAGTACATAACTATCCCACGTTATAATCCATTTGTCGTTTAAACCAGCGCACGTCACCTCACGTGTCCACCAAAAAATATAAAAATGGCGAGATTAGCCCCCAGGATCTCCAATAATAATCGTCGTAAATTGTAGTCTCTGGTGGTGCAACTGTGCTAGATGAGCTTCCGATCCAAGCAGATAGCGTCAACACGGTCCGTATCATCAAGAATCAAGCCATAATGAACGTTTCTTTAAAATGGCACGAACTACATAGATCCTTTAAAAAAATGCGTGCTGTTGTATTTTGCTTTCATTCGTTCCTTGAATATCTTCTTGACCCAGGAGAGGCAGCACCCTCAGTTGTGCTGCCATCTTAGCTTCATCATCCCTCCCCTTGCTCGGGCTTGTTTCGCAGTAAGCATTCTGGGATACTGTGTGTGTGTATGTGTGTGCGCGGTGTCTCTGGCTAGCGATGACATTATTTATGCATACCATTCATTTCGCACGTAATGTCTTAAAAACATTTTTTTAAAATAGATAATTAAACATGACAAGACAAATGTTTAAAACCCATTATTATAACTTGATATTTAATTAGTTAGTATCTTTTGCAAAATGCCTGTGGGGTGCCTGGTGAGGAGGACTACTGTATATTGCAGATATCTGGCCTTCCCATTCGACCTATAGACCTAATTAGAATACTGTGACTTTGTGCTCTTCAAACTGATTCACAAGAGTGCCTGAACTCATCCAAGTGGCTCTCCAGTAAAGCCTAAACATTCCAACGGCCTATGAACTTGAACCTGTTTATGCCTTGTATAATGTTAGCAAGGTAGCTTACATCTCATAATTATTATTAATATTGACAATTGTAGCCCTCTGCCTTTTAATTGTAATCAATAAATAATGACTTCCCTCTGCATCTTGCTAAACAGGAGTGGTATGGATGACCTAAACATCCTATCCTGTTAATAACAGAGTTTGTGACATGATAAGGAGGATGCTCATCTCTGTTGGGGTCAACAACATCTGACAGAAGAAGCAATTCCGTAGCCTACTGGAATATTCAAGCAAACCGCCCTGCAGAGGTACCAACTACAAATACAGGCTCATTAGCGGTGCATGCATTTGATGACATACAAGGAAGCGTTATGCCAGTCTGAGTCAACACAGTTGACTGACTATTATGTTATTGAGCCTCTCACATCCTAATAGTATGTAGGCTATGCAATGAATGTGCATTCTAAGTGTGCCTTTTTGTGGCTGAGTGAGTGAGTGAGAGAGAGAGAGAGGTAGAGATTTATACAGCTCCTGGTGGAGCTTTATTGGTTGCTAAGCATTGCTGTGGCCCAATGAGGAGAGAGGGGTATGTCTGCTGCTTCTTCTCATAGCAACCCAGAAAGCATTCCTGCCTTTATAGATACAGTCTATGATTCCCACATGATGACGCTGATGATCAGTTATCATAAAAGCAAAGTATTGTGAAAAATGTCCTCATTTGTGAACCATACATTTGGACTGTGTTGTAGAACCTAGGATTTGAGGATATGGGCCTATGTTTAGATATGGTGCATGAAAGTTGACTGAAAAAACAAAAAGATGGATAAGTACCATATTAACCTTTAAAAATCATATCGTCATTAGCAAATACAGCTGGGGCTATTGCACGATTGTCCTTTGGATGAACGTGAGCATTGTGTCATGTAGCCTATACAGATGCATGATATTCCCACAGTCACCGACTGCTCTGTTGACACCAGTTAGTGTGTTCTGTCTCAGTCAATGTTAGTAGAGGAGGGGTAAAGTATCTAAGTGTAGGCCAAGACAAGATTCAGGAGTGTTGCAATTATGAGACAAAGAAGATTGCTATTACAATCCACACGTTCCAGTTTGTTGGGCTGGTTCCTATAAATATGTGTAGCCTATGTGTCAAGTAGAATCTATAAGCCTGCAAGTATAGTTCTTTACAAACAGCTCCTCTGTTTATTGTGTTAAATATTCAGATTTTTCATTTACCTGGAACAGCCAGATATGGTTGGCCCCAATTGTACGTCCTTGCTGTCATCCTGTAATAGTAGTGCTACACAGCACTTATCTTCTCTGCCGTCCAACCAATAGCGCCACCCAGTGTTAATAAAATAAATGGCAAACTAACTACAGGTTAATTAAAATGTTATAAAATTATACATTTTAACTGTTATTAAGCCATTGTACATTTTATATGAAATGTGTCTCGACTCAGATGCTGTTCATTTCTAATTTTAGTGTTTGATTTTTTTTTTTTACTAATCCAAGATTAGTAGATTTCTGGTCCTAGCAAATTTAAGGTAGGCTAATTGAACCAACCTGTCCAATCATCTGGTTTGAGAGGCTGCAGTTTTCACTTTAACTGATTGTTGACTCTTGAGGTTAATTATTGTTCCAATAAAGAGGATTCTAAATTGAGCTGGCTACACATGTTGTCATTTTTCAGAAGTGATTGTGATAGTAATATAATGTAACTAGTAACGTAACTAATTACTTTTAATACCGAGTAATAACTAAAGTAATATTACTACTTTTTGAAGGCGTAATAAGTAAACAGTAACTTATTATAATGCCTGAGTAACTTTCCCAACACTGGTAGTCTGCATTCCAGGTATGCTTGTTTTGCAACATCAGGGATACAAACATATCAGTCAGCCAGTCTGTCACACCCATGAATTTATTACGTGTCACACCCCTATCCGAGACACACCTTTCATACCTTGTGTGGACCGTGCTTTCCGCCACTCCCAGCAGTGAACTAGTGAATAAAGGGCTGACAGGTATTTCTGCCATGTTCTCATCAGAAACCATTTCTGTAAAAGACCCGTGGAAGAGTCACACTTGTAACTTATAAATAATAAATAACTGACATTATTTAAGTTTTATTTGTTTATTTAACTTTCAGAACATTATTTATTAATTGATGTTCATCATTTATGCCCTTATGTATCCTTCATTCCATCGTTCAGTAAATGGTGGCATATACTGTACATTGTAGCACTCGTCAACATGGTATCCCCGGGTTCGAACCCTTGTCTTGAGGGATGGGTTAAATGCAGAGAACAATTTTCGCTACGTGTATGTGGCAATTAAAGCTCCTTTTCTATTTTACAAGGTGACGATCTTCTCATATACAGAAGTACACAAATACACACTGTCACATACGTCTACTCATTTCCACTCTATGTAAACTAAGCCGTTCAAAGGTTCCAGTCATGATGTGGGAATAATCTTGTCTCCCCTATAACCTTTGTGTTAATCACAATGTTACAGTACAGTATATGTACGTTATCCTTTATTGGTTGTATTGCCTGCATTTGTCAAGTAGGCCACTGTGTCCAAACCCTCGATAAGATAATAAAGGTGAACGGATGGCTCCACACCCATGCATGGGCTGTGCTTGACATGCATGTTGAAGTACAGGTCCTCCTTCTCATTCCATTCTCTGAAAAGCAACCAAAAACACACACCACATATAAATTCAAGTCAAGGTGACAGAAAGAGAGAGGGGGGGGGGGGGGGGGGGGGGGGGGGGGGGGGGAGAGAGAGAGAGAGAGAGAGAGAGAGAGACACTGGCAATGCAAAGGCCACACCTTCAGGCAGTCATAGACTCCTGCCCGTGAGGTCAAAAGGAGAGGCAGAGGGTGTGATTCTGATCTAGAGAGTTACCAGTTGCGAACACCCGAGCTTCACTTTCTGTCCTCCTGTAAATTGTGGACCTTTCCACGAAGGGTATGTCTACTGTTGCTTTTTTCCACCCATTTAATAATTTCTATTTTAATATTTGGTGAATTTTTGGTGACTGTTGGGAAAATGTGAATTTACGGGGTGTTTATTGTGATATCTGTGATGGCCTGGTGTGTTTTGTTAAGGAGTGAAGCATGCTTAATATCACTGCAGTTCTCTTAACATGTACTGTACATTGTTGAATGCACCTTTGTACTCCTCAGGAATACCTAGGGTTTCACTGTGAGTGCTGTGATGAGTACTGAGGAGTCACACTATCCGTAGATACAGACTTGCATTACATGCAATTACACTTAAACATTGATGTCCAGCAGGACTTTGGTCTTAATTAAGCAAACACACAAATTATTATGTCTTGTTGCTCTAAAAAAAAACGAATAATTCCAGACAGATGAAACATGTTTCATCTAATTATGATTTGAGTTTGAGCAGGTGTAAATGTATAAGACCAACTAGTATAGATATCATGTTTCAATTATTTTATATTATTATTTAGGCTAAATTCATTGAATGGTGTTATTAGATTGCGGACTGAGCCCCATAACTGAGCCTGAGCCCCACATTTCTGACAAGCCTGACATAATTTTTGAGTCGAACCTGGTTTAGTTTAGACATTATTTAAAGAGTAATATCAGTAGCCTACATTGTGATGATGTTGATGACGATAATGATAATGATGAGGGCTTCACACGGGTTTGTGGATTCATGCTCAGCTGTATAGAGGGGTGTGGTCCTTGCTGCTAATGGATACATGTTTGTACAACAGTGTACATGCATGTATTCTAGCAGGGCGGGTCACGGTAACTGTCTTAAATGGAATGCTGTTGATGTGCCCATCTGTTGCTATAGCGTGTTGAGGGAAGGTGTGCGGAAAAACAAGACAAACAGGTTTAGAGACGTAACCATCACTGAGTCAGAGGTTTGAACTGGAACATCACAACGCAAAGTTGGCGAAACAGGCGTAGTGTGTTTTAGTGTTCTCACTTTTGCGTGTGTTATTTGGAGGCAGAACAAACTGCCTGAATACAGTTTTAAGTGACGTAATAACTGCTTGATTTGTATACTCATGTATGTCATTAACTTGCACTGTATACTGTAGACAATCACGCCATCTAGTGGCTATAGTCTACTGTCCATTTATGTCATACATTTTTCTGCTTATTTATTTAAAGGTGATACAAAGATACAAAAATGTCTTATTCCTACACAAAAAAGACCACACAGACCAGTAAGTATTTAAAATAATATTTAGCGAGAGTTAATCATTTACAGTATGTATATGTACATACATTATTTGACGGGATACCTCACATACTGTCGTTTGTTGGTTTAGGATACACCTGCTCTTGACACAATAGCTAAATTTCCTCTCTTAACCCATTAATACTGTTCCAGGCAAGACAATGAGTTCCAGCCAGGTGATTGAAGACAGCAAGAAAAAACCATCTCGCTTGCAAGACAACAGCTGGATTAGAAGAAACCCTGAGGAGGACGATCCGGTCGAGTAAGTCCCTGCTATGAGCAACCAATCACAGACATGCAGGTACAATGCTGCAAGCACTAAAGGTGTGACAGACACACAATAGGTGCATGACGCATTGGTGTAATATGCTTGTCAATTAAACACTAGTACACACATACCAACTACTTTACCAGTATGCATGTATACTATTTACACTAATACTTGTCATGTGTAGTATCAAAAAGTATGTAAGAAATGCCCCTGCCTTATTTTATTAGCGGATTTTGCGTTGACTGCTCTCAGACAGTGTGAATAAATTGTTTATTAATGTTTCACTCTTTAGAATAGATCCCAACTTTGGCAAAACAATTCTGAGCAAGCACAAGTCCAACGAAATTCTTGAAAGGTAAAAGTGATTTTGTTTGAACCTTTATCCTTGAAAAATATATATTTTACTGCAGAGATGATGCAATGCGTTGGCCACTTCAGCCAGTAACACTATATTTTTGTTTTCTAATAGCGCTGAGCCCGAAAAGACCAGCAGTGCCGCGGTTAAGAGTCCTTCGGCCTCTGTTCTAGCTCTCACCAAGAGGTAGAACCACACTAGTCTAGCTCACTGGTATTTTGCTATATTCTTTTGCCATTTTGACCACCCAATTGCAGTAGCCTAAACTTTATACACTAATTTGACACTGAGAACAGGACAATGATGACACAGCCAGAGACTAATACCAGAGACATTATCAGTTGGTTTCACAGAAATGTATTAAGGCTAGTCCCAGACTAAGAAGGATTTTCATGTCATTATATTTTTAGTATTGGACTAGCGTTAATCCATGTCTGTAAAACTGGCCCTAAATAGAGAAGACATGCCTCTTAGAGAATGTTGAATGGAGCTCTATGGGAGAAATATGAAATGCAAATATGTCAGTTAGAAAAAATTGTCCAAATAACAACACATAAAATAATCCAAAATGACAGATTGTCTGCTTTACAACTGCTAAACATTAACCTATTTAGCAAAGCATGTGGTTGCATTAACGTATGCCACCTACATATACTGTCTTCCTAAATAACTGCCCGGGGCGTTTCAAAGATGGCTGCAGAGTGGTGAGACATGCCTATAAGGACTTTGCTAATACCTAACCTGCTTGTCTGATTTACAGATTCACTGCTAGTCAAGATGATCTGGATAAAAGCAGGTTGGTATGTGAGATTATGTTGTGAACTGCAGGGCTGTTTTACACAAACATGTTCTTGGACTAATGTTCATGCTCCCCTCTCTCTCTCTCTCTCTCTCTCTCTCTCTCTCTCTCTCTCTCTCTCTCTCTCTCTCTCTCTCTCTCTCTCTCTCAGCACGCTGCCTGCCATCTCTGACCTCAAGACTACATCGTACACAAGAAGGTACATTGTCATGCTCACGCTCATTTCTATAATGCTTGCTAAGCGTCATATCATGCTCAAACACGGCCATATCCAGCTATGAATCAACATATTCCTGTTCTTCTCTGTGATAGCACATCTACTTCACTGAAGTCAGAGACTCCCAAGACGTATGTAAATCTATATTATTATATTGTTATTTTATTATACTAGTTATAAATAAAAAAATATACAACTTAAAAGCAAAAACCATAATGAAACTCTGTATGTTAATGTGTATTTCCATGTCCCCATAGGACAACTGTGTCTAAGACTACTGTTATAGAGACACCTAAATCAAGGTAGGAGTGAAGGTCATAGCAAAATACCAGAGCATTGTGTACATTCCCCGGCCTCCTTCGCTCTTTTGTTAGCTGTCACGTCAATGCACGTAGTTTCTGTGTCGTACGGAGTCTTGTGGGGCACTTTGTTTTTTGTGCTGTGCGGTCTTACATTGTACCTTGGACCGTGAGGAATGGCGTTTGGTTCACTTTTACACTCTGTATGGGAACGAATGGCAATAGGCTGAGCATGAGGTAACAACTGAGGAACAACTTGAGGTAATAATTAACACGGCTTCCACCTGCACCTCTTATTAGCACGACCACTACTGTCACCAAGGATGGCAAGACCACTGAGACAACTGTCTTCACCTCTCAGACCGTCAGCAGGTAAAGGCGATGCAACAACGTCAGTTTATTATGAGCTTCCCGTGTCTTTCAGAACTGACACGGTCTTGTTTTCAGTAGCCCTGTGATTAAAACACCCACCAAGACCGACACCTTCACTGACCGAGTCTTCTCCGATGTCAAGAGCTCCAGCAAAGGGTAAGAACACACCAAAGCTGAGTCACCTGTACCTGAACGTAAAAATATAACTATCTATTTTCATTTGACACTTTATTACATGTGTTAATATATCCAGAGAGAGAACACACACACACACACACACACACATCTGCAACCAACATGACAGGCTGACGGATATGGCGTTTCCGTACAGCATACGATATTATACTAATCAGTTGTCCCCTCTCTCACAAAGGACACTTTACTCAACGACCGAGACAACCGGTGTTACAGAAACAACAAGCAACACGTAAGATATTACGTGTCAAACACACTTGCCGACCAAAATCTGAGCTCTGTGTTAGACCTAGGCTATAGCTGACCGTAGAATTACTAATACAGAAAACAGGCACGCACACACCCACACACTCACACACACACATCTGCAACGCGCTCCGCTTTCTCTCCTGTGAAGGGAGGATGTCCCCGTGACATGTATTGTATTAAAGCAGGCAGAACGTGTTGCCTGATGAACCAGACGTCAAGACATACTGTATGTGCTCTCGCTACATCGGGCTCTTGCTTGCGCCTGGGTGTTTCTGTACAGCATGAGAGACGTTACTAATCGCTTGTGCCTTCTCTCACACAAAGGTCACTTTACTCACCGACCAAGACCGTCAAAGTGACCGAGACTACAAGCGACACGTAAGAATCTTAACATATCACGTTGCAAACACACTTGCCTGCAATCTGGCCTGTGTGTTTGACCTAAGTAGGCTATATACTGTGCATGACATGGACAAAAGGGGCAACATCTCATATGTACACCTCTCCATTGTCCGTGGATGTCCCAACATGACAGCTGACGGGTATTGCAGGAGACAGAATGCGTTGACTGGTGACACATCAGGCTGACATGTAGCCTATTCTTGCTATCGTGCTCTTTCGTTTCCCTGCTACGTGAGAGAATATACTAATCAGTTGTCCCTTTTCTCACACAAAGGTCACTGTACTCGCCAACCAAGACAGTCACTGTTACAACAAGCAACGCGTAAGAAACACACACACAGATAATGCTTAAGAAGCATTAATATAACTAAGTAAACATGTAAATGTCTGTCGATTACATTTATCCTTATGTCTAATTATGTCTGCAGGGCTGATGGCAAGCTTTTGGATTCTCTCAAAAGTGATGTCAAAAGTGCACTGAGGTGATCATATTTATTAACATATAAAAACCCTTATTTGATCACTGAATAAAAATGTATATTTCTATTTAAAAACCTTA
>JAODOY010051060.1:0-18657 GCA_025399855.1 Forbesichthys papilliferus | reverse complement strand
TATATATATTTTTTTTTTTTTAATCAATAACATTATAGTACTCTTGAAGTAGCTCTCAGCTCCATAAAGGTTGGTGACCCCTGGGCCCTGCTTTAGGGATTTGGGTGGCTCCATCCCTACAGTACGGTCCTTGCCATTACACGGTGTACTGGAGGAGAATTTGCCGCTATCAGTTAACTGGGATCCAAATGTGCAGCTCATAGTGGATGAAAGCACTGTGGGATTAGCATTTGGATCGCGCTGTCTGCACGTGTGTTAATGGGCAATGTAGCATTGATGGATGTGCGAGGCATCTGGACGGAGCACGTCTTCTATGCGCAGACATTGCTTCAACATAGACCTATTAATTATATCATTGGAGATGTGAAGGCCGAGCCAGCCTTATTTATGTACAAGCATATCACACGTTTTATTTGGTTTCAAAAAACTGTAGCCTTAAAATCATGATACTATGATTCACCAACATGCATATTTAACTATTTAAGTACTTCATTTCAAATCCTAGCTCATAATTTAGCAGCTGGGCTCATTTTTAATGCTTTACTGAACATGTTTCTGCTACATTTAGTCAAACTACAGTTATATAACATGCTGACCTGTCTATATTACATTATTTTATTTGATTTTTTTTGTCTATTATAGTTGACATTTATTTAGATAGTGACTATTATAATTATTTTTTATGTCATATATATTTTTACTTGCCTGGCAAACACAAACATGAAAGGATTTGTGTGTGTGTGTGTGTGTGTGTGTGTGTGTGTGTGTGTGTGTGTGTGCGTGCGCGTGCGTGCGTTCCCTCTCTCTCCAGCCTTGCTGGTCCACCAGAAGGCCCGCATGGAGCGTCTATGGCACGAGCTGGAGCTGAAGAAAAAGAAGCTGGAGAAGCTAAAAGAGGAGGTGAACGAGATGGAGAACGACCTCACCAGGAGGAGGATGGAGCGCTCTAACTCCGCCTCCCAGATTCCTTCGGTGAGTTGGACCCTAATCACTGCCCCCCCTTCCCTCCCCAGGAAGGAAACACTGACAGCAGTACAGTAGGAACTGTGCGTTTGGCTGGAAGCTGGAAGCTGACACTTCTCACACACTGGAAGCGCATGAAGGGGAAATACAACATAAGGTTTATAGGATCTGTAGAATGCAAATCTCACTGTTTTCATTTGCCTACCAGGATCGTTTTTAACGGTGTTAATATTGCTGAACATGTGATAATCCAGTGTTTGCAGTTTAATACTGTGCAAGCTACATGTTGCACACAAACGTCAGTTCACTGTCAGTTCACATGGTGTGCTATTATTATTATTATGAATGATAATCTTCCAGGATTAAAAGGCCACCTGCAGCATACATTGAACACTAACATTTTCTAATACAGTTTGACAAAACAATATGCATGCAAACTTAATCAATTTATCAATATTAAATACTACTGTAGCATTGAGCCATTCTAATGCAAGTTTATGATAATTTTGCTGAGGTGTTTTTATTTATTTTTTAGTGCAATTTGTACTGTCTGTTAAAAGCATCTCTGCGTTTTCATGGCAGAGAATGTCCCTTGAATCTACTGTAGTGTCTATAATTGTAAGGTCTGGCTATGATTTGACTGATAAATGTTCTGTATTACGAGACTTGCCAACATACCATAACAGAGCATTCGCTTCACATTTTCTTTTGGAGCTGAGCAGTGCCTTGTCGAACACAATGAGGGGAACAGGGAAACAGCAAAGCAAAGTGTCTTTGTAAATGGGTTTCTCAGCTTGTAGACACAGGTTAGCCTGTCTGGTTCCAAATGAAGCGGGGCTCATCGGTAGGCTTGTACTCCCTCTGAATGTGTCAGACAAGACAGTTGTTTACTCACACCAGCCCGCCTGCTCTCTGGGTCAGCTCCCACGGAGCTAGCTCGGCTAACTGTCACTCAGGCCAACAACTGCCAGCTCACATTACCCTGTCTCACTCTGTCAGATTGAGGAAATGCAGCAGTTGCGATGCAAAAACAGGATACTGCAGATCGACATCGACTGCCTAAGTAAAGAAATCGACCTCCTTCAGACAAGAGGTAGGGGGCGCCACCTCTGGCGTGTGACTGTGCCCGCTGCTAGTGTTTGTGTGTTTGTGTTTGTGTGCCTCCTGTGTTGCGTTTGTTTGTGCTGCTCTTAGAGCGATACTGAGCTTTTATTAAACTGTTCACTCTGTAGCTTCCTTACCTCTTCTGGATTGACTTCCATTGTTTCCCCAAAACATGCTTTAAGTTTCTACAAGTTCCATATTGTAGTCTGCTGTGTTCAACCAGTAACTTCACTACGCATACTGCTAGTGGAGACGTCTCTGTATGCGTGAGAGACGTTTCGGTGCAACACTTGAAGTCAGTGCAGGATGAATACAGCTGCGAGTTAGTGAGTGGTTAATAGGTGGCTGACACCAGAGCGTTGAGGTGAGGAAGCAGCAGATTCGTCTGCCACACAGACGGCACGGCCGCTCCCAGTCAATTGACCTGTAGCACTGCAGTGCTTGTATACAAGAGGTCCGTCTCAGGCTCCCTGGCCTGCCGTAGAGCTGCCCAGCGTTAGTCCCCCGCCCCCCTTCCCAACTAGGCACACGCCGCAACCAGCGGCCATTGTGCTGGTGACTGCCAGGCCCTTTCCTCTATTGCATCCTGTTGCTGGCCGCTAACAAGGGATTTATTGGTCGGGCAGCCTCACGAGCAGCCTCAGCTGTTGACACGCTTGACTCAGGTGAAGGAAGGCAGATCAAGGGTCACCCAACAGTGACTACTAGTACAGAGAGCTGCTTCTACATCCATCCATTTACCCAGGGGCCAGTGAGCTAATGATTAAATATGATTCATCACATTTATCATTTACATTATTTTTTGGCCATGCAAGTTCACATTTCCCAGGTGAAATTGACCTTGGTTGACAAAATAGATGGCTAAACACTGCTATTAATGAGTCTATGTATTTTGTTTGGCTGTCTAGTGGATACATGGTAAATGCTTTCCCCTCTGTTGCAGACTTGCTAGGAGTAGTTTAGAGATGGGCGTCTCCCGTTTGGTTTATTCTTTTTACAGATTTAAACTATACCAAGAAATCATTTTACACATTAATGATGTGAAGTCACCTGTTTTCATCCATTCACAGGACCACACTTCAACCCCAGTGCAATCCATAACTTCTACGACAACATTGGATTCCTAGGTCCTGTCCCACCAAAACCCAAAGGTACTTTATCTATTGGTAAGTATTGAATAGGTTGCACTGTTGCTAGGACACATTCCCTGCCAAGTGTACACGTTAGATCCCTCCCTCCATTTTCTCTGACTTGTTAGCATTCGTTCAGTGTATTTTCTGGGTTCATGTTTCGTTAGCACAGCTCATAATAATAACAGCAGAGTATGTAAATGGTAGACTGTCAGTGTATTTTACTTTAATAATGTTTTGGCCGACTGCTAGCCAAATTAAATTATCTTGCTTTTACAAATGTAAATGGTAAATGGACTGCTTTTATATAGCGCTTTTCTAACCTTTCGGCCACTCAAAGCACTTTACATTATTTTGCCTGACATTCATCCATTCACACACACATTCATACACCAATGGTGATTGCTGCCAATCAAGGCATGACCAACCACCGGGAGCAGTTGGGGGATAGGGGGTTAGGCATCTTGCTCAAGGATGCTTACAGGTAGGTCAACACCGGGGTTTGAACCCACAACCTTTCAACACCCAGACAACTTGACCATCCTGCCCCCTAAAACAAATATTTGTTTTACAAAAGCGCACCAGGATATTGCTTTCGTTTTTGGCTTCGATAAGTGAAAAATACACCAACACACCCCCTATTAACTGAAAATATCTGCTGTCAGACTTGCAGGTAGCAGTAAAAGTTAAAAAAAAGAAGTCAGTTAAATGTATTATCCCCTTACCAGGGGAAAGTTGATTGCAGTCGGGTAGGCTAATACACACATTAAATGCATCATAGAAATCCAAAAAGAAAATGTATAAATAAAAACAACATACTAGAAAGTAGTGCTGGACGATTAACCGTAAAATAATGGAAACCGAAATTCAGAACATCTAACGGACTTCATTTTCCTATGTCAGTTTTTTCGTAATATAAAAAAAAAAAACCTGTTCAGTCAAGGCACATCAATAAACAAGCAGCATCTACTGAGAAACGCTGCTGTTATTACTGTAACCACCATTAGTATCAACCGCGACAGATCTAAGTCTAAACTACACTTCACGTCAATGACTAGTAACATGGAAGCTCAGGTGATGTCACAAACATTTATCAAAGCAAATCAGACTCATAATGCACGAAAGACAACTTAATGAACATATTATATAGCAAGGTGGGCTTTCCAAAAACCGACTGTTAATATATCTGCCCATCGTAGGTCTTTTACAGTTTTCCAGATATCCTTCTTCCTTCCAAGTTCAAAACAAATAGATAACAATCAGGGGTGCTGCCTGGCCCGCCTCCCTTCAAGGTAACTTCTAAGATATAGCGATGTCAAGTACAGTAAACTCTTTCAATGAGACATTCCTACGGAAATACAATTTCTGGAATAATAGTTCTAAAATATCACAGTAGACAAATTAGTAGGTAGAGTAGAGAAAAGGAAATTCCAAATGCATACTTAGCTGCTTAGTATTACCGGTACAGGATATTACAGCAGGGTAAGTCAACTTTTGCCTGTCAATATAGTTTTCTTTAAGCTAATAATTATGACTTATGACTCTTTCATTATTTAATGTTTTAGCCCATTTCTAGCAACACTTAAGTATCATGCTTTTACAAATACTATGTTTTTACAAAAGCTTCTGAATAATAACTCAAAAGCAAAACAAAGGCAAAAAAAAATGTAATTGATCGTATTCCAGGTACAATTAAACGTGATTAAATTTTAGGTCAAATCGTGCCGCCCTAAACTCACAGAAAATAATACATTTCAGTACCATAAGCATAAGCTATTGTTTGTGCATGTTCCTTTGTTCTAAAAGCATACTACTACTAGCTACTATCGCATGGAAGCAACATGGAGAACCAAACCATATAGTTCTATGACTCAAAGCAAACAAAAAAGCCATAATAGTTAATTAATTGTAATTGAGGTACAATATTCAATCAATCGTGAATGATTTTAGTTAATATCGTCCAGCCCTAGCGGTAGACTGTCAAGCCTAATCAATTAGCGGACAAATGCGGCCCACCAACTGCCCCCATGTGGCCCACGAGGGGATTGCACCTTGACCACTATACATTAGTTCAATATACTGTATAACCACTATACGAATCAAGTTAATATATTACTGTAAATTAGTTAACTGTTCTACAGCCAAGACATCGTGACATATCCTGTTTGTAAATGTAATGTAGTAGTATACTCTAGACCTATAGACACAATGAAATGAGTGACCATACCAAGTCCATACGTGTGTGCACATAGCTCCCATAGCTCCTGAACCCATACCGTAGGAATACCTGGAATTTGGTGCCAATAGTCTACCCAACATTATGTTTTTGTCTTTACTTTATCTAACAAATGTAATTTCAGTTGTAGAACACCGCATTGCAAACTGGATGCATATGAGCGTGGCTGCTATTTGGTTGTGCAAAAGCACATATGCCAGAAAGACGGAATTAGCGGCATCCTATGATTCTATAAAAAACCTTCACCATTGATTTGACAGATTTAACATCAATCAAGCTGCTTGTGGATGGTCTCGTTGTCTCACTCGTCGTAAATATGTGGCTCACCTACAGTTTCTCTTGTTAAAATCTGGCCCACCTGAATTTGTAATTGAATAGCCCTGGACTGTCTTTTTGCCCAACCTCCAGTCTATGTAATGTGCTCATGATGCATTGCATTGAACGTGCAGTATGAACATAATATTATCCATGTTTTAGAACAGTAGATCAGTCGGATGGATCTAATGGTGTGGCAGGGGGGCATTAATTACCTATATTTCCTGGAGATATGTTTACTTTATACATTTGTGAAGTCGATGAGTCCGTTTCTTATCCTCAGAATACATTGAGAGACTGACTGTTGAACTTGAATCAGAGTTTAGAAAGTTAGTCTACAGTTAAATGACAGTTACTGTCATGGCAATAGGTTTATCATTTAAATTGGGTAATGTATTTTTCAGTATATTCAAATTTCAGCCTGTCCGTTTTTGCGATGACTTTCCTATTCAGTGTGCATAGATGCTACGTCGTCGCTGTGTAGCGTTCTCTGTGGCAGAAACGGTAGTTTGCACACTTTGCAATGCGATTGATAAATTCAACTTCTTATTCCTATCTCAATTGTCAGCGGCAGTGGTGGTCAGTAGGCTAATTGAGAATGATTGGTGGCGAATGAGGCTTGCTGTCTTTGCCTGGTAATGTTGAATTGGTTAAACAAAGGGGTTGTTATTAATGCCACTCTAGTTTTAAGGCTTCTTGAACCACCGCAACTACTGTAATGTACTGCCGCTGTTCCACTACGTGGTACCAACTTGACATTACTCTTTAGTGTTAGCGGTAGCGGCAGGCCACTCTGCATGACAGGCCTGCGTTCTACATGCTCAAATGTATTTTTAACAGAATAATTAGTTGTAATAACTTTGTAACGCGAGGGGTACGGATCGAGTGATGATTGTCCACTATTTGGTTGATCACATCTTTCTCTCACAGGTAAAAAAATAACAATGGAATGTGTGGTGACCATTTCCTGAACCAGCCCTGATTGTCACTACATGGTTGATTTACGACTATTGCATGTTCTAACGCGTGCTGCCGTTCTCACCGTTTAAAGTCTTGTGTCGAGTCGTCCTTTACTCCTCGCTCCAGATTCCTTTAAACCGCCTTTCCTTTCATTCTTTTCACATACACCTAGTGTGAATACCCAATACGGTCAAAAACCTGCGTGCTTCCTTGTCTAAACCAACCTCCCTTTCCCGCACCTGTGCACACCTAAATGTGCTGTGGCATGTCTTACTGCCACTTAGTGTCCGGCCTCTCACCTACAGAGAAACCCCAAGTGGAAAATGGCTCCAACCAAATGCTCAGATGGGTTGCCAAAGATGCTTGGGCGACCATTAATATGCCTGGGTGGGAAACACTGCAATGTATGTGAACATAAACGGTGTAGAGACTTCTACATTGACCCATGTTGGCGGCTGTGCCCCCCATGCAGATCCCAGCAGCAAGAGCATGAAGGCCGAGGAGGAGGCGGAGCCAGAGGAGGACGAGGGCACCCAGTGGAGCTGTACGGCCTGCACCTTCCTCAACCACCCCGCCCTCAACCGCTGTGAACAGTGTGACTTCCCACGGCACTTCTGAGCTCTGCAACATGGGGGCGCTGTGCAGTATAACACCCTCGAGTGGGGGCTCCAAGGGAGGACCATTCCCGGGCTGGCCTTTAGAGACTGGGATGGTGAAAACGCCCCCGCCAACCCCGCCTCTCTACACACCCCCGACACTTACTTCCTGTTACCCGGGCCCAACAGGGGACCCAACAGGCAGGAACAAGAGCCCCACCCCCCCCTTTTGGCGGGAGGGGGGGAATACCTCGCTGCTCCCATTCTCAGTATTATGAGTGTTGTCCTGCAGTGTGATGGCACGCACGTGCGCGCGCACACACACACACACACACACACACACACACACACACACACGCGCACACGCAGCCAACACGGGTGCCTTTGCTGAATAATGTTTCTTCTTCTTCTGTGGTGGCGCGATGGGACAGGGAAAGTATGAACTGTGGTGGGGCCTCCGCTCTGCGTCTGCAGGGGAAACTGACAGACTTCTCCCGGACCTTTAACTTTAGGGTTGTTTCTGGGTTGCCCAGGATACGGGGGCTTGGGCTGGCAGCCTTCCCACCCCCCTCCCCTCCCTTCACTGTCCCAGCAGTCTCACCAATCAGGAGGCAATGATTAAATGAAAGAAACGATAGGAAAACCAAACTGCATGCTTTGTGTACAGTACACGGAGCCTGAGCTCTTTACTGTACATAATTGTAGAATGTGCCTTAAAAGCCTTCTTCTCACACTATGAATCACTTGTATTTCCTTGTAAGTATAGCTTTATAGACTTTTATTAACTGTTTGTTTCTTTTTCAAATCCAATACGCACCCAATGTGTTCCCTTTGTAAGCTTTGTGTATCTGCGAGAGTTGAAGTGGCAGAATCCCAGGACACACCCCTGGTTCTAAAGCTACAGTCTGCCCAGTCCTTCCTGTGCCTGCGTAAAACACTGACATCTCTCATGTACAATCTGCAGACAAAGTAAAAAAATATGGAGGCCAATACTCTCTGGACTGTCGGTTCAGTTACAGACTGCCATCTTTTCTGACAACTGGAATGTACGTTTTTATATTTGGGGGGTGTCTACACCTCAGTGCAAACAAGAGACATGTTTTCAGTAGCGTCCTCCTCATGCGTTGAATCCGAGAAGTGGATATCAAGATGGACTAAATGAATGAAATTGGTATCCCTATAACTTTAACAGCCAATTAGGAGTTTCATTGGGACTGACATATGTCCTAAGCTGTTGGAATTGGTTTTAAAGATCAGTGAATATGTTAAAATTTTGTTCTATTCCTGTCTCAAATTATGAACTATTCTAAGATGATAAACTTCATATTACACCATGTCAGAATTGCAGAACTTTACCAAAGTTCCAATGTAGACGAGGCAAAATAGAATGTCCTTTACCAAATCACTAGCACAACATAAATTTCCACCTTGTGTAATTGTATTTCTATTTGACTTAATTTGTCCTCTTTAAGCTTTTATTTGTGAGGATGTTTCAAAAGATTACTTATTGCAAGTAATTGACCTTAATTTCAGAATGGTTATTTTGTTGGGTTTTTCCACACTTTGTGCCTTGTTAAAGTGCCTTTTAGAATGTTGTTTTTCTATGCTGTTCACAATCAGGTGCCATCTTTAAAAAGAAAAAAAAACAACAAGCCTAAACCTTATTATAAGCCATTTTAAGTAAAACATTAATCTTTAATTGTCTCTTAAGCACTTAAGCACCAAAATGTTTCCCTTTGAAAACCCAAAGGAACCCAGTTTTCATCTATATCCACACCTTGGTGTGAAGAGGCAGATAATTCATGTTGTATTAAATGGAAAGACTAATTTGGATATCTAAAGTGTTTTTTGATTTAGCTGGGAAAACTGTCTTTGTAACATAAGTTATTTGTAAAAATAAAAAAAAATCTATTCTGACTTTAATAGCGTCTTGATGCAACCTCTTCTATTACCAATAGATGGCAGTCAAGTTCTAGTTATTGAGTTATCAAATTGTGCACCAGATTTAGCTATGCTGGCAGATAACCCATTCATTACATTGTTTTTGGTTTGAAACTCCAGGAAAAAATGTATTTGCAAGGTTGTCTCAGTGTGTATGTCAATACGATATAATTAGCATCAAACATACAGAGGTACTAAAACAATTGGTTTTATTAAAATGGTTAGAAAAATAAACATCCCCATTTTCTACCCAAGTACAAAATAGCCTTCCTCAGTTTGAGGCAACATGAGATTAAAAAAACAACACCTGCTGCTTTAAGAAATCATTAATCTGCTACAAAACTAGCATATATGGAGAGCAGTGCATTGCACTATTTCTGCTACATTTCCTTTTTATTTGTATAATCAGCCATTTTAATGCTTACAATTTCAAGTGTTTGGATACTTGACATAAAACACATTATGTGTTTAATTCCACCACATAAGGTTATGCAATATATAAACTCCGGTCTCTAAAGAGACCACATAGTCGATTTATACGTAATGTGGAACAGTCCTGCGGCTGGCTGTGTTTCTCCTTGTCTGTAGTGGCAGTGTGGCTATGAGGGGATGTCATTGGTTCTGTACCTCTGGATGAGGCCAATGAGTTTGGCCATGTCCATGACGTGTGGGTAGGCGCTCATGACCTGCTCCACCGTACTGGGAGGGAACAGCGTGCTCAGCTGACTCCTCACAGTGATCCTCGGGTCGCCGCCGGGGGCCTTCGCCGCCCGGCCGCACGATCTCATGTTGGGGGTGTGGCCGTTGAGCCGGTACTGCCCCACCCACTGGTCCTCCGGCAGGCTGTGCGTGTGTGGGAACGCTGCCCTGTAGCACTGCCGCTCGGCGACATGCGTGGGGCTGCCGCGCGGACACAGCACGGGACAGGAGCTCCCAGGGGGCGCGCGTAGCAGCTTGTGTGAACACTGGCTACTATGCTGCTGCTGGTGGTAGCCCCCCGAGGTGGGCCTGTGCTCGCTGCTACTGTAGGAGCCGTAGGAGAGGTAGGGCTCGTTGCTGTGGCCGCAGCTGCCTATGCCGCTGCTGTAGGCATATGAGTGTGTGCTGGAGGTGTGCTGCGCCACGTCCTGGATGTACAGCCGGGGCATCTGGCTCTCCAGGGAGCCGATGGCCTCGTCCGTGTCCGCACTGTGGCACGGGGGGCTGTAGCGGCTGCGTTCCGCTTCAGGGTAGAGAGCCAGGCCGCAGCTTGTGCCCTGACCCGGAGCCAGCGCCCGGTCCGCCCCAGGCCGGCTCATGGCCCGGAGCTCGTCCGCCACGGAGAGCTGGGATTGGTTGACACGCTCCGGGTGGTAAAACTTGCACTTGACTCCATAAGTGCATTTCTTTTCTGGAATAGATAAATACATGAAAGGTATTTATATGGGTAAGTAAGGGATGTACGCTTGCTGTCAACACACATTTGAGGAGGGCTGACTCACAATAAATTTGGCAAACAAATAGTCTAGTCTGCAGGTTGTGGCTTTCTGGGATATCACATGCTATGTAGCCTCTATTCCTGACTTGATGTACTGTGGTTATTAGACATGGTTTTGCTTTTTGTTTTCTTATCTTAAGGTATTCCAAATCTTGAACAAATGTTCTTCCATGCATGCAAAACAGGCATGGCAGGACAAAAGCTCTGGCTGATACCTTACACTGCCATGCTTACACACGCACACACATGCAGTTTGTGACTAGCGGGTCAAAAGCAATGAGGAAGCAACTCAGAAATAACGCGGAGAATTTACGCAAATGAAACCAGCTGGAACGGAATGTTTTCTAAGGAACATCCAAGGCAAGCCTAGTTCATTGTAATGCACAGAAATATTGCAGGGGTCACGAATGAGAACCAACCATAAGGGCAGTGCTGCTGCTTCTCCTGCATCAAAGGATTTTTCCTCAGGAAGTTGTCAATTGTCGGCCCATTTCTGCCCAGCGGGTCATCGGGGGGCATGAACCTGAATGGGTGGGGGGCAATGGGGGTAAAGTTACTGTTGTGGAACTTTGCAACAGACATGAAAGGAAACATAATCTACCATATAATCACAACACATTTATTTTATTACATTTGAGCTCATTATTAACCTTTATGTACTGGAGGGTGAGGCAATGGATGTGATGTATTACATTTGTTTGGTTCAATTGTTTGTAAATTAGTAGGCTTAAGTGTGCCTTGTATTTACAGTGCCCTGGCAATACTATTATAATCACATTGGTTTCCATGGTGGGAATTGAACCCCTAATCTGAGTGAAACCTTTAATAATTGGAATATGCCAATGTACACACAACATTAACACAGTAAATGTTGACCATCTGTAAAGTTGGACTTACTTGTCGTTGGCGAACGTGTACATAAGCAGCCTCTCTTCTATAAACCTCTTCCACTGAGGTTTCTCTGTTTGCAGGTCGCGGTAGTTGTCATTGGACACAATGATGCCATCTGAGTCGAAGGCCAACTTGACAATGTAGCGATCGTCGTAGCACACCACCCTCTTGCCATTGACACAGCGTGATGGCGTGTACACCAGGATTTTCCTTCTCTCCAGATCATGGAGGATCTGTTGATCTTCACGACATAATATAATATTAGCATTTTGCATCAGAACTTCACAGGGCTTGAGTTTCAATAGGTCTTCTTGTTAAATCAATTATTTTAAATGCTAGTTTCTGTTATGTATCTACATGGAATGTTCAGATGAATGTTTAAAGCTGTACGAATGGTAATGTAGAAATTAAAGATAATTATCCCAAATTTAAAAAAACATGAGAATCCTTGCAATTTAATAATGGGACTATTTATTGTGTGCCGGTATACACTTGAGAGGGTTATAGTGGCATCACTAGCAAAATAAGACCATGGCTGTCTTGTCACCATTGACTAAAGCTAAAGGGATAATATGAATTGCAGTTGCTGGTTGTAACGAGCTGGGGGCCCTACATACTCTATGAATGAAAAACCCATGAATGGTTTCAAGGTAGGTCAGTGCAGCAAGTGCTTTCACCTGTGATGGGCGCCTCTGGCCGTGGCTGTTCTTTCCTCCATAAAGGAACGAAAACAGTGATGTTACGAAGACCCCTGTCCCAGAACCACTTAACAGCTAGCTGAAGTCCTCGGCAAGAAAACACCTTCTTGTCACCATGACTGCAAACACAGAATAAGAAAGAAATCAAAACATGTTTTGGGTTTTTGTAAATGGGTAAAATGTATCTTCCCCTTTATTCAGGAAATAGGTTGTGGTGAAATCATGCGTGCTCAACAATTACAGAAGTGCAACAAAGAGCTTGACATAGCTCATTGTTATAACGCCTCTAGCTGCCACTAATTAAACAAACTGGAATTACAGGAAGCATGTATCTTTGTCACTGGGGATTGTTATACTATGTGAATAAATGCTAAACAATCATTTGATGAAAAATGATTTGGGCCAGACTAGCTGCTGGTCATTGAATTCCTGATAAGTAATTGTGATCATTTTCTAGTACTATTCTATTAAATGGATAGAATACTTGGGAGCATTTATCTGTAATGCACATTCCACGTCTACATTCACATTATGAACTTATCTCTTGAATAAACGTGACCTGTTGGAGAGGTATATTGTGTGTAATGTGGTAGAGTGTGTGTTGGTAGTTCTGTAGATGTACAGTATGTCATGCCTAAGCTCTACCCTCTCTGGATATGTCATAATACTAAACAAGGAAAGGTATTGCTGCCAAGTTTCTGGCATATAAGGAAGTTTGCTTCATCCAGTACGTCCCTAACAGGAGGTGTTCTGCTTGATGTCTATGGGAATATAGACTATGAATTTGTATACAGGTGACACCCGATAGCGCTGGAGTTCCCCTTTTAATCAGCCAACAGGAAATGTTTTTGTTTGCAAGCGGATATAAAACATAATTTTTGCTCAATGCTTCTCAATAGATAGGTAGGCAAATTTGCATACAGTGGTAACGGGAGGATCTGAAGACATTTTCCATATAAAGTACCGGAAGACAAATTAAACGCAAATTCAAATTTAACACAAAAACGTCAACCTGATTTTTGAGAATTTCTTCCCTCCAGAAATGTGTCCAATTAATTTCTTAAAGACACATGCATTGACAAAGAAGCTTAAACTCACAATTTTCCATCAATATTACATTTTTAATTTCATGGCTCTACAAGTCAAAAGTTTTTCGGAATCACTGTCATACTAGTTACGACTAGTAAGGACAGTATATCCCTCCCCTTATTTGTTTAGATGTGCACACTGTCCTCTTGAATAAAAAAGGGTCTTCATATGAACTCTACTGACAAAAGAACTGGAACACAAGCTCTTCTTAGAAAAAAAAATAGATTTAATAAATGAGCACTGGTGACTATCATTGTTAACACTTACAATTTCCTTCTAGGCACAAGAAAAGAGTTGACACTGACAATACATTAACATAAAGTTTAAACTAGTTATATAAAGAGGAAGTATTGTGTGAACTTGAACAGGAACTGAAACCAGATATGGCACAATAGAACCTCTAGTAGTAAGCAGTGTCATTGGAGCCTAATATAAATCTGTAGTATGTTGGTAAATTTGTAAATGTTATTAGACCAGATACTTTATTATTTCTATACAATCATAAATTCCCCAAATGAAGTAAACAAATGTTCACAGATTTGATGTATGGCTTAATCCATAGCATCATTAAACATATAAGCAGTCTACTTTACAAGTAGCCTATAGTTTTTGTAGGACATCAGAGAAGTGCTTACCTCATTGCTACATTACTTCCGTCTATCACCACAGGTCTAAAGATGTCTGCAGGCTCCCTGTCAGGCTTTGGGCTGGGTCTGGGCAGGGGGTGCTTGGGGCAGGATTCAGGGAGACCGCAGCCTCTTGGCACCAGCTTAGGACTCTCCGACGCACTGTTTCTGTTGCTGTCCCCGCGGCTGTGACAGGTTTTTATTAGCTCCTCCAGAATGTCATTGGTCTGTGCGTCTTTTCGGAGGCTCTCTAGTACTCGAAGGATGTCGCCGTGAGAATATCCCAGCTTTAGAAAGCGCTCCACTCTGTTGTCTTGATGATCCATGCTGGTATGCGCCGGATGATTTAGTCCTCAATCTTCTCTAGTAAGTGTTCCTCCTCTGTCCTCGCTCAACTGTCTGCCTGGGGAACCCTCCTCGCCTCCTTATTGTAGTTGATCATATCTCCATGGTGACGATCTGTTTTGGAAAAAGTGACAGGTGTCAAAATAGGCAGTGAAAATTATAAACACAGGAAACCAACAGCATTGTCACAGGGGGTTTCAAGCTGTATACGCTTGCGAATGCGGTCGCAAGTTTCGCACCGCAACCTCGTGGCCGCACACGCACGCTCACGTCATATTGGTAATGAAAGCCCCCAACACACGTTAACCTACCTACCTCCACTGTTAACACTCAGTTGTCATTCATTGTAAAAAAAAAGCTTTAAAAAAATTCTAGCATAGGTGTGTTGTGTTGTTTTCCTTTTTTACGAGGCAGACAGAACATGTGAGAAGGTATGGTATCTTATTAAGGTACGCCCGGAAACCCCCTTCCTTCATTGACCAATCAGAGCCTGAAAATCCTTCAAATGTAGCCAACCCACGTTATTTGTTTCCCCTCTCAAGCATGAAAATAACCAGTTGCGTATAGGCTATATACTGTGTGTGTGTCCGTGTGACCTATTCCAAAAATAGCATCATAACCTATTAAAACAGAAACGTCCTATTTGAACAAATGAAACAAGGCGTGACGTTTTGACTTCATTAACAACATGTGAGCTCACAAATGAACAGTGAACACCAAGTTTGACTGACTTTGAATCAAAAGGCCATGCTGCAGTGTGCGGCGATATAAAGCAATAACATGAAGAAAATAAACCAAAAGTTATTCTCATCTTCAAGGTCATCCACCCTGCTGCCTGGGAGTGAACCTTGCAGACTTGCTACAACTTGCATTAAACCACATCCTTTACCGCTGACTCCACTAAACAGTCCATTTTAACTGCATTTACATTTCTTTTGAATATGAACACAATTAAAATGTCACACTGTAAAATATAAAAAATAAACGCCCCTCTCCTATAAAGACCAGGGTAGTCGGTCTCACATAACATTTGCACAACATTGGACACATCTTAAGTTAAGACAAAAAGAAACCAAACAAGACATTTTTGGAATATAATGTCTCTAGAAGGTCTTGAAATGTGTATTCATAAATGCTACTCTGTACTTACAGAAAAGTTTAGAACGGTGTGTTCTGCTGTGTGAGCTATTGCCTACTTCAGTCTGACAAAGAGCACTATATGTGTGAAGCTGTTCTTATTAGTCATAGGAGGAAGTAGTTGGTTTTACTGTTGAGAAAAGAATTGCTCTGTAAGCAAGGCAGAAAAACAGCAAATCCCAATTACTTCCTTGTTAGGCTTTAGCAAAGCTTCAGCTGAGGTGCCTGCAATCCTTGTGGGTGACTACAAACTTCCTCTCCCCTCCTCACTGGTTGGTATGAAATTACAGTAATAGCCAACTATAACATTTAGGCACATTCTGCATGTATTTGTGCATAACTGCCTTTCTAGTCAATAGATTTCCCCATAGCATAATTACAAATATCTTGTCAACTGACTTTTTACCTTTTACATTGAGCAACAATGTAGTTGCGAAGACTTTTTGCAGATAAGAGCAAAAGCATTCTATATCCTAGTTCCTTCATGGTGCAAATTAATGTTACATAATGTAATCGGAACTATGTCTTGTAAATTAATATTCATATCATGACTTCATAGTATCATTATCTGCACTGTCCTGCTTTGTTTCCATAATAAACTAGTGTAACAAAATTCCTGTTTGTTTTTTCTGTTGTTTACTTAATTACAGTTTACACAATTAAATTTGTTATTTGTACAAAAAAAAAACATTTATTATTCTATCCAATTGTTATTGAAACTGGCCTCTAAAATGTATTTTGGGGAGAATGTAGATTATAAAAGTAAATATATCTGAGAATAACAATCGTATTAATGACCCTTATTTTTTATACTTATTATTTTATATTACTGGATTATGAAGTAATATTAATTACTTTCACTTCTCTTTGAGTCATTTTCTGGCAGGATATCTTACTGTCAATTAAGTATTTCATTACTTTTTTGTGTGAAAAGGTCACACTATGACCATATTATTTATGACATGCAACATTGTGTGTACAGAACTAGCCGATAACCAAACATGTATATCGTCACTAAATCAAATCATAGATTAAGGTAGGGAAGTCCGGGTATGGTGAATATGTCAAATGTTTTATTCCTGTGCATTTTTCTTAGCATTTGCTAATTATAGAACAATAAATTCACCATTATTTGGAAGCTTTTGGTATATTTTGTATTGTTTTTTTTTTTATAATATATTTTTTGTTAGCGATACTTTAACATGTAGGGTTGGTTGTCCCTATACTTTTGAATGGGTTTATTGGTACTAAATACATTTTTTCTATAATATGAATTACTTTTTTGTTATTTGAAGTAGACATCAAATTATTTTTTTTACATGTAAAAGCAATAGTCATCTCTGGGATAGGTTTTATATATGTTGTGAATATGTGCTCAAAACTCATAATAATTACGACAATTAAGTAGGCTACTTCACACAATAACTTAAAATTGTATTTATTAATTTAGTCAGGTGTGAATGCAGCAATAGAACTCGAGTGCGCATCAAAAGCAGTCCAAACAAGCGTGCCGAGACCTGCTCGATAAGGTGGTCTCGGTACGCTTCCAAACGAACTTTGAAGAAGTTTGTTTGTGGTGAGAACATGATCCGACATAGAATCGGAACAACCGCACATTTTTGTACTAAACCAGTTTTCGTAATCAACAGCAGACAGCATTATGCGATCCGTTTTCGCCGTCTGCAGTGCAATAAAACATTAATGTCCAGCCGCATTTTCAATTTATTTACAGTGTAAAAACACTTTTTGAATGGTTCGGACTTTAGGACCATTTATGGGAAGATGGTAGGCCGGATTATAAGCAAAAATGCCAACGTCATCATGACCATTTTCAAACCAATCAATGTAAAGTATAGGGAAATGCAGGTGATTATGACAAGACGAATGTACATCAGGCAAAGTTCTAGGTTGCTTGTAAAATTGTAGTGTGAAACCAAACATACTCAGATTTTTACAAAGTAACAAAAACACTAACCATGGGACCCTGTTCCGGACTTTCAGTTGTAAAAGCATCCTTAATCATTTAGCACCTTTAAAAAAAAACTTTAACCTGAGAACTTCAAGTAAATATCAAAATCAATCAGGAACCACAGTGTTGGCATATGTATGTTGTGAGCCCTTGTGTGCATTATTCGTTATTATTGTTTACATACAAGACATTGACCCACATCTCTCTGGATCTGCTGTTTGAATAAGGCTCCATGCACACCAAGCAGCATCAGTCATCATCCTCAGAAGATTGAGATTTCTCCTATTGATCTTGACAGTGTGTCTGTCAAGATCATACTTTAACGTTTGCGTCTGAGTTTTGTTTCAGCTGTGCGCAGTCCAGCTTTCATGAAAGGACGCAACTGCTCTAAAGTGCCGCAGATAGGTGGAGGGGCAGCAATCTGGCCAGGGAGTGTTTGGTCAGTGAAACTTGCTGGTGCAAACTCAGACTCTGTAAAAACCTCCTGATTGAAAGGATGGATTCCACTAACCCTAAACCCTGCCTGAATGTTCAGAGGTTTTGCTGCAAGTGGGTATGCTGTGGAGATCTCTGAAATATCATAAATTGTCATTGTCTTCCCAGGGTTCCTCAGCATCCAGGATTCACATATATTATTACATATACACATTTGTTTTTTCAATGGCAAATAAACTGACCGATCCAGTGGTTGAAGGCGATGTGAGCAATGTGGAGGGATTGAGAGCAAGACAAAACCGTTGTCCTTGGCAAGAGTGAGGACATTAATAGACAAATGTGATACATGGTTGTCTAGAAGCAACAAATATGGCTTCTCCTTAGCTCTCTTGGTGTGTTGTACAAGAAGTAGAACGTAGTCCACAAAATGACATTCTTTCATCCAGCCTGAAGAATTGGCTCCTCCCTTATACCCAACAAGTGCTTTTGACAAAAACTTCTTAGTAATATTTTTCTGTTAGGCACATATCTAACAGAAATTCCCATCCCTGGCTCTATAGCCTCCACACCCAGCCTCTGGCAATAGCGTGCAAGTGTGCAGTAATTAATACCACACTCCTTTGCCATTCCTCTTATGGTTTGTTTCTGAACTTTTACCAGGCGTACTGCCTTAACCCTCGCGCTGTCCTATGGGTCAAAATGACCCGGTGCACTTGCCAGTAGAGGGCAGCAACCACAACACGGA
>JAODOY010051049.1:0-18657 GCA_025399855.1 Forbesichthys papilliferus | reverse complement strand
CTCCTTTATTAAATGCATTTGTAGTGTGCGATTAGACAACAACAAAGAAACAGAGACATCCCTATTCCGGTGAGTGTACACTTTGCAGCATGGAAGCGATTATTTCATCTGTTTTGGATTTTAATTCTTAACAAGTTCATTTAGGGATTCCAAATATCCCACCATCTTCCTGCAGTGTTGAGCTCATTTCATGCACAATGCTTCGATATCTGTGACATCAGCTTTCAGTAATGAGACTTTATAGATCACACCTGACCAGGCCTGAACTTTGTTAGGATGCTGCGTTTGGAAGCATCCATGTGGTAGCATGTGGAAACACTCGTTGACAGAAACAAACACATTACAAGACATTACATTATATTCACAGCTCTGTATCCTTTAACTCAACTAAGGTAGAATGTGAAATGTCTCACCTGCCTTTACACGTTCCCACCAAATATGTAATTTTAAGTAGACTGCCCTCTTGCAATAATGAAATAAAATCATGTTTTAATTGTTAACATCTCACTTTCACTCTCTCTCTCTCTTTCTCTCTCTCTCTTCCTCTCTTCTTTGAGGGGGTAAGATACTTTAAAGATATATTGAATACCAAGCCGTTTAGGATGCAGTGGCATGCTCTTTGTTTCCGGATTGCTGTGAAATCTATCTCAGAGCACCACCTACATTTGTTGTAGTTCAGAGTGAAACATAATGTCTGCACAGGCCTACACTATGACTCACACAGTAGGAACCTTGACACACACACACACAGTCATCTATTCCCCTATTTTACCTTGAATATTACTTTAACAAAATTATTTTGATTAACTGCAATGTGGTATATTGAAATATGGGACCGATTAATATGATGGAAGCATGCCTATTCAGTTACACTTAATCGATGATTGTTTGAAAGCGCACTAAAACGTATCCCTTGGCCATCTGGGGACAGCTAAAACTCTGCATGGCATACTCCAAAACATATTAATTCGTCATTCGGCTAAAAAATAAATCTGCTGAAGTTCGTGCTATCATGCTAATATAGTTTTTTCTCTCTCTCTCTCTCTCTCTCTCTCTCTCTCTCTCTCTCTCTCTCTCTCTCTCTCTCTCTCTCTATTTTGGTTCTATTTTGTTCTGTTAGACTTCAAGATTAATTGAATAATGAGAAAGAACAACAACTATAAAATAAGTGTCCAAGTTCTCCATCCAATGGAAAATGTCAATTCATTCCAACTGTTTCCTGTTCCAGCTCTACTGTTTCTTAGAAGCCAGGCGAAAATGCAGTCATACATCGTATGTAGTAGTAGAAAGAAGACACAGAGTAATCAAACAATCAATAACTTATTTTCACAGTAGACTGCAGTATGTCTATTTACAAACACCAAAAGACAGAACAAAGAAGACAAAAAACAAATACATATTTTGATTAACACTCGTGACAGTTAATGGTATATTTGTTTAAATTGGAGAGTTTGGAGTGTGTATATGAATGAGTGAGTGTGTGTGCATGTTCATATGCAAGTGGATGCACACACAACACACAAATATTATGAAATATATATTTAATCAGTGTGTATATGAGGTAAGGAAGCTAACACAATCAATAATCAAATGTGTGCTGAGAAATGACTCCCTCTACATGTATAGGTCATCTGTGTGGTTGCAATGTGGTCTAAATTCTAAATCTTCCATCCTCATAATCTCTCTTTCTCTGAGTTTAAGAGTGTTCTAATTACTGCCATTTTAAAGGACCAGCTGATGCCTTTTGATGTAATATTACTGCCCAACTCAATAAGCAATGCACTTGTCAACCGTATTTATATCTAATGGCTGCTACTCTTAACGTAGGCCCAGATATTCATTAGTAGCACCTCAAACACAGAGCCAATTTCCCTTTAAGTCCATTTAAGTAACAACGCATTTAGTGCATTCTCTGACATTATCTATCTCTGTAAAATAATGTGCACCTACATTCTATTAAGCCCAACAATGGACAGTCCCTACTGCCTTGACTATTTTAATATTGCTGGATTTGTAGTGGGCACATAAACAATTTTAAATGTTTCATATCAAACATGAAAAGGGTCAAGATACATGAGGCGTAAACAACTGTCTAATTGATGTAGGACAATGCCAGTATATGGGAAAGTATAATAATTCTAATGCTGGTGTTTGTGATTCTATCCCAAGGGTGGGCAATCCTGGTCCTGAAGGGCCGGTGCTTTGCATGTTTTAGATCTCTCCCTGCTCCAACACATCTGATTCAAATGGATGGGTCGTTGGAAGCCTGCTAACAAATCCATTCATTTGAATCAGGTGTGTTGGAGCAGGGATAGATCTAAAACATGCAGGGTGCGGCCCTTCAGGACCAGGGTTGCCCACCCCTGTAATCTATCCCCTATTCGGTGGCACATTTTCTAAAACTAATTATCCTAAACATAAAAGAAGGAACTGGTTTTACTTAACCCCTGAACTGGTTTTAGTTCTATAAAAGTTGATTGATTATGTCCGTTTTCCTTTTTGGAGGCATACCAACCCCCTCCTAAGTATTTTCACATTTTGGTACATCCTGTTCATTCACAAAGACAGCCTATAGCCTACAGCAGGGGTAGGGAACCCTGGTCCTGGAGAGCCACAGCCCTGCATGTTTTAGATGTCTCCCTGCTCCAACACCCCTGATTCTAATGAACAAAGTTAGAAGTGTGTGTTAGAAGCCTGATAACGACCCATTCTCTTCTAAAACATGCAGGGCTGCGGCTCTCCAGGACCAGGGTTCCCTACCCCTGGCCTACAGTATAGCTCAGTTGTCCATCACTGTTGCCTCTCTCTGAAAAAGCGCAAAGTTACACAGCAAGATAGCCTTTTGTATTAAAATATATCCTACTACAGATACTTGGTTGAGAACGTTTACCCAATATGAGCATATCATTTAATATAGTGCAATTCAGACCATAATATAATAGTGATGCACCGTGCAGACATATTACTACCATAATTGCAGTAACTTAATAATGTAGGCTATTTCAATAAAACATAAAAAATTAAACACAGAAATATTATCTGAACTGATCACAGTTTCATGCCTAAACGAGACACGAAATAAAAACAACCAGGGATAACTAACTCGAGGAGTATGGAAGCACCCAACAAGCCAAGGCCAGAATGTGGCAAAGATGTGACATTTACATGATTTTATGTCTCCATCTAGCGGCCTAGGAATGTACATGCTCAACATGGTCAACAATTCCCATACACATTTAATTATAACCTCTGCACATAGGCTGTGGAGGCTGTAGATTAGAATTGTTTAATTCATTTCCCAGTCTTCCAGAATGTGTAGCCTGCATGTTTCCAAGTGTCCCATTGTTTTGAATGGAGTTGTTACACGTGAACCATCTTACGTAACGTGATATCTGACCAATCGTCATCGAAGCAACAGGAAATTGTAACGTGTTTTCCTTAGACCGAGCGATTTGTTTCTTTTCACGTACAAAGCAAGAAAACATTGCGCATTTCTAATCCAAGTGTTCGCATTGCAAGATCTACGAAATGAAACATAACTCAAATGTCCCTGCGTTCTTAACCAAGCTCTGGACGCTTGTCGAGGATGCAGACACGAATGAATTTATTTGTTGGAGTCAGGTAAAGAAAAGGGCATATCACTGGGGAATGCTAATGTAAGCAGCTAATGAGACAACTAGCCTGATTAGCCGTGAGTTAGCTCCTCCGAAGTGTCACATGCGTGTAAACCAAACAGTATCACATATCATGCTAATGACACATGTATGATAGTGTCACTGTAAATATAAAGCATGGCTAATGTTAACAGGAGCTAGCTAGCATTGGTGTTTTTGTTGACTTGTTGGCTATAACGAACAGTTATCGTACCGTACTCTAGGCAGTTATATAGTAGCTCTTACACTTACACAATTATGTGTAATGGCTGCTGTTTTATTGGTATTTTACAGGAGGGCACCAGTTTCCTTGTGCTAGACGAGCAGCGTTTTGCCAAGGAGATCCTCCCGAAGTTCTTTAAGCACAACAACATGGCCAGTTTTATCAGGCAGCTCAATATGTGTATGTCGACTTGCTGATTTATTGACTGTTTTACACATTTTGTCTTGCGTAGACAACAAGCATATTTAAGCAAGCGCTGATTTTATAATACAACTATTTACATTTAAATCAATACATACAAATAAATGTGTTGGGCTGATCTGAGATGTGTAAACATAAACGCGCATAAACGTTTTTTATGTGTATATTACATTGTAATTATATTACAATAAAATATGATATGTTATTGCCCAGCCCTACCTGTAAGTATGTTAGTGTGTGCGCATTCAGTCTGTTGTGATTCGTTTGTGTGGCTGTGCTGATGTGTTTTCTTGCTTGCCTGCAGATGGATTCCGTAAAGTGATGCACATTGACACGTGCATCGTGAAGCAAGAGAGAGATGGGCCTGTGGAGTTCCAACACCCTTACTTCAAGCATGGACAGGATGACTTGCTGGAAAATATCAAAAGGAAGGTCTGGTCAATTTGGATGCGTGGCTTGGCTTTGCCAAGTTTTTTCTCTCAGTCTGACGGATTAAATGGATGGATCCCCATTTGTGTTTGTGAAATGTTTATTTCACATTTCTAGTTTGCTATTATTCAGTGAGAACTCCAGGCAGGTTAGAAAGACATTGCTTTCTTTAAAACATAATTTATCCTATCCAGAATATTTTAAATATGAGACGTTCATTGGACTTTCAAATTTCAATGAGTGGCTTGAATTTACAATGAGGGCTGCTTGTATCTGTCAGAAAACAAGAAAAACTAAGCTTATAATTGTGATTTTAATTTGTTTCACCAAAATTACTTTATTAAACATACATAGATTAAGACATTTCAATAAAATTATTCTTTAAAGTATCTAGATCTTGAAATAAACATTAAATTCAGCAGACTTTGAGTCGTAGAAGACGGTCTAAATGGGTTATGTGACATCAATAGTCACGTGACAACAAGTTGAGGATTATAGCACAGCTGTAGAGGAGGAATAGAGAAGAGAATGTGAGTAGACTGTAAACCTAGTTGGTAGAGCTTGTAAACATACTCATATTTTAATATAATAACATAATAATAGAGGGGAGTCCCCCACCCTCCCTACCATTTCTGTTTTTTTCCAAATATTGGTAACACATGCTAAAAATATGATCCGGTACTTCTACTCAGCCCTGGCCATAATTAGGAACACAAAGTGGTGCAGAGTGCAAACATGATGCTTGCCATTGCAATGCATTTCCAATGTGTGGGGCAGAACATCTGAGGGAGCACCCTATAATAATGGAAAAGATAGGTGTTTTTGTTTTGAGTTTGATTTTAGCAAGCGTTTTTGATAATGATTTCCTATACCTCCTTAATTATTAATATTTTTTTTACTTGGACATTGTAGTATAGTATACTCTTTCCGGGAGGATAAATAGACAGCCATAGGAAAGTAGCTCCCAGGTGACCAAGGGGAATGAAAATAAGTGCACTAATGAGATGTAATTATCCTTGCTACCAGGTTTCTAACGCCCGCCCAGAGGAGAGCAAAATCCGACAAGAGGACCTGACAAAGATACTGGCTAGTGTTCAGAATGTCCACGGAAAACAAGAGAGTATGGACGCCAGGCTAGCCACACTGAAAAGGCAGGCTTAAGCACAATATTTTATGAGCAAAATGCAACTGCTAAATCTGAAATAGTTTATGATGGTTTACTTTGTGCTTTTCTACTGCAGGAACCAACCCTGTATAAAATCTTTCAGGGGTTTTGACTGAAAAACTGCCGGGTGGGGTGCTAAGCATTCAAAAAAAAAAAAAAAAAATGTGTTTGATCATTTGCCATACGCTAACGCAACAAAACAGCAACTTGGCGAACATTTCTGTTCACCTGTTGTCATTGTGTTGACGTGCTCGGAGTTTCCACTGTCAAAGCTGTCGCTAAATGATTAGGCTATGTCAACTCATGAAACCCATTAGAGGTTCCTGTACACAGTGGAAACAGAAAAGCTGAAAGGGTGTGACTGTAGAATAAAATGATATCTTTAGAAATTCAAACTAAACATGTCACTGCAATGTGTGTTTTGTTTCTTCTGTTTTCTCCTTTCCAGGGAAAATGAAGCCCTGTGGAGAGAGATCTCTGACCTAAGACAGAAACACTCACAGCAACAGCAGCTAATCAAGAAGGTTTGTTAAATGTGTCAATTAAAACTTAACTATAATGTTGAACAGGGCACTTTCATTTTTGTATTAAAGTATGATTACAAGTACATTGCTTATAACAAGTATTGCCTTGAGCCAGTTGACATGGCATCACGATGGTGCCACCACCTCTTCATCTTGAGCCAGAAAATCCCTGGTTATACACCAATATATTGTTTACTCTGTTCATTCTAACACGTTATTTTATTTTCCAGTTGATCCATTTCATTGTCACATTGGTACAGAACAACCGTATTCTGAATTTAAAACGCAAAAGGTAAAGGTTACTGAAACCTTGTTTGCATATTATTCAGAAAAAGCCATGTTTCTACATAGCCATGAAAGACATGATTATTATTGTTTTTCCTTCTGTTTTGCAAGGCCGCTCCTCATGAACGCCAATGGGAAAAAGTCAAAATATATTCATCAGATCTACGATGATACATCTTGTGTGGAGCAGGTCAGAATCCAACAATGCATCTCAATATAAACTGTATATATAGATATGTATATGTGTGTGCACATTTTTTCTGAAGATCTAATGAATTAGACTTATATAATTGGAATGACCTATGTTGCCTCTCTACTCCAGTCATCGGTCAACAGTCTGAATGGTCTGAAGAGCACTGAGATGTTAGACGATGTTATTATCTGTGACGTGACGGACGAGGAAGCCGAGCTCAGCGCTGAGGTCACAGAGGGAAACTCTAGGGTCACGGACTACGGGTAAGGCCTCCTAACTAGAGCTTGAGATCTCTGCCCGGTCTTTATTTCTCACATATTTCAAAAGGCACGTTGGGTTCGGGATGTATTTAGGACTAATTAATACAATTACTTAATTTGTAGCGTGTTTAGTAGCCAATTGTAGGGGTATCACATTACTCAGCCTCCCTGGTAAAGTCTACTCCAAGGTGCTGGAGAGGAGGGTTCGACCGATTGTGAAACCTCAGATTGAAGAACAACAATGCGGATTCCGTCCTGGTCGTGGAACAACGGACCAGCTCTTTACTCTGGCAAGGATCCTGGATGGGGCCTGGGAGTATGCCCTTCCGGTCTACATGTGTTTTGTGGATCTGGAGAAGGCGAATGATCGGGTCCCCTGGAAGATACTGTGGGAGGTGCTGCAGGAGTATAGTGTGAGGGGGTCCCTTTTAAGGGCAATCCAATCGCTGTATGCCCAAAGCGTGAGCTGTGTACGGATTCTCGGCAGTAAGTCAGAGTCGTTTCAGGTGGGGGTTGGTCTCTGCCAGGGCTGCACTTTGTCACCAATCCTGTTTGTGACATTCATGGACAGGATATCGAGGTGTAGTCGTGGTGGGGAGGGGTTGCGGTTCGGTAGCCTAAGGACCTAATCGCTGCTTTTTGCAGATGATGTGGTCCTGATGGCATCATCGGTCCATGACCTCCAGGACTCACTGGATCGGTTCGCAGCAGAGTGTGAAGCGGCTGGGATGAGGATTAGCACCGCAAAATCTGAGGCCATGGTTCTCAGCCAGAAACCGATGGAGTGCCTACTCCAGGTGGGGAATGAGTCCTTACCCCAAGAGAAGGAGTTCAAGTACCTCAGGGTCTTGTTCACAAGTGAGGGGACATTGGAGCGGGTGTTTAACAGGAGAATCAGAGGAGCGGGAGCGGTATTGCACTCACTTTACCGCACCGTTGTGAGGAAAAAAGAGCTGAGCCGGAAGGCAAAGCAAAGCAAACTACACTTTCTTAAAGCCAGGACACAAGACTAAATGTATTTGAAACAGTTTGTGACGAGGCTCGTTCATCCAGCTTCCACTGCAGAGTGCACACGTGCTACAGTGATGTAGGTCTTCTTGCCATTGCACATGTTTAGCGTCTGGCTCTCCTCCCGCCTCAGTGACATGGAGATAGTGGAGGTGGACCTGGGCAGCGGCACGCCGGCCCCCACTGAGCCAGACGTCTGTACGGACATCCTGGGCCAGGCCGAGCACAGCGTGTCCCCCGAGGCTGAGCACAGCCACAGAGGTCCTCAGGTGGAGGGCGGGGAGGCCACCAGCAGTGCTCTGCAGCTCAATAAGCCCTCGGGACTGAGTGGGGAGGACCCAGTCAAGATGATGGACTCCATACTGAACGAGAGCGGGGCCATCTCTCAGAACATCAACCTGCTTGGCAAGTACGTCGCTCTATGCTACTGTGTGCAATGTACTTCATGAATGTTTGCTGTACGTGCCAATCACCTTACCATTTTGACACCTGCATCAAAATGTAATGGTCACAGCTGAACTGAGAGGATCTGTTGAAAGGTGTGAAAAGCAACCTAATAGCATGTCAATGTGTCATTCTGATACACAACAATTCAACATAACGCTCTGGTTCATAGTTCTGTCATATATTTAGAACAGGCAGCTCTGAAATGGCTTGCAATGTCACCTCGTGTCAGTAGTCCCCTTATATAGCTGCAGGCAGGTGTCCTTCACTACGTCACTGGTTTCAGTGTTCTTATGTCTGGTGCTGGTGACATCCATTCTGCACTTTACAAACCACAGTTGTAAAGGTGAATTCTAATGAAAGATGCTAGTACCAGTAGTCTGTTCTTAAGAGATTGTCTGTGTGTGTGTCTGAGGATGGAATTGATGGATTACCTGGACAGCATTGACTGCAGCCTGGAGGATTTCCAGGCCATGCTATATGGAAAACAGTTCAGCATTGACCCTGATGGGCTGGAGGTGAGATAATAAGTGTAAATGTGTCAATATTATCTTATGCTGGGACACGATTATTTTACACTTTAAAAAAAGCCACTGTTCGTAAAGCTCTCCCCATAAGAACCAACAAGAACACAGTACAGTACAGAACACAGTACAGAGCTCATTATCCAAAGCAAAGAGTAAGAGTAGTAGTCGTTAAGAGTAGTAGTCAAAAATGAACAATACCAGACCCTAATAGTGTTATTGGGATGTCTGTGCTGCGTTTCAGGAGAGTGTGGAGTCCAAAGAGCACACAACACAGCTATGCGGAGGCAGAACAGAGGACAACACAGGTTAGTCTGCGCCAATGCCCGGTGCCTGCTGAAGCAGGCAGGCTAACCCATAAATGTTTTAAATGAGCTTTAGGTGTTCACCTGGTAACGCTCTGCCCTCTGCAAATGGAACAAGTAACACATGCCCAGCTCTCTTATTTTGCTCATGTCAACACAGCACTATTTATTCCCAACCATGTGCAAAGATGTTTGTAGTGTTGTTAACATTTAGCGACGGAGAATGCTTGAAATATTGAATTGCTGTCAGTCAGAGAAATCAACATCTCTCACACTTTGATCAACTGCTGAACAGGTCCTGTACTGTCATACTAATGGTCATCATCTCCCATTGGTCAGACAAACAGCTGATCCAGTACACCACCTGCCCCCTGCTGGCCTTCCTGGACGGTTGCTCCTCGGCCCCTGAGCTGGACGTGGGCATGGCGCCCGCGCACGCCAGCCTTCCCCGCTCGGCGTCTGTCGTGTGTGTGGACGTGGAGCCCCCAACGGACCTCCTGGAGCCCAGCCTGGAGGCCGAGGAGCCCCCGCGGAGCTCTCTCATCCGCCTGGAGCCCCTGACAGAGGCAGAGGCTAGCGAGGAGACTCTGTTCTACCTGTGTGAACTGGCCCCCGACGTGGCTGACGGCACTCTCCTGGACGTGTGAGGTGAGATGGGGGGGCAAAGGTTTAGGCATCTGCTGGAATGTGTCCGCCGTCATGGCCCTGTAGCCCCCCCCATTATTTCCCAGTACGGGATGGCTTTTTGGCATCTGCACGAAGATGGAACCTTTGTATATATTCATGCAATTGTATTTATTATGTTTTTTTTTTTTTTTTTTCATTTCTTTCCACACAAGAGAAACTGTTTATAGAAACGTGTACTTTTCCTTTTATCAGTTGCTGTGTTCAGGGATGAGAGTTCTGTGCAATGGTGACATTTATTCACAAATATGTTCAATTTTAAAGTAAAGTCAACCAACCTAACTCTGAGACAAAAAATATCTAGTTGTTTGGACATAAATGTGTACAATTATTTGTTTGCATTTAACTAATGCTCTAATATTGGTAAGATCATTTTCTGTGGTGATGAAGGCCATGGTTATATTGAGGTGACCAACAACAATGGAAATTAACTGTACTCTATTTTGCACATCCCTTTTGAAAACCTCTCCAAATTCTCACCCTCTGAAAAAGTTTTTTTCCCATAGTCTTGGGACCAAGCATGTGTTCAGTAGAATGAACTCCTATTGTTTCCATATGTTTTGGTGTAGTTTATTATGGGTGATAATATAAACTGCAATGGTGCATTAGAGGATTTTATTTTTCTGATAGTGGCATCCCTGAGGACAAATGGGGCTTTGCCTCTAACTACATCACTGTCCAATTGATACATTATAAACCATGATGAATGTGCATAAATCAAATAATCATTTGATTTATGCACATTCAGCATGGCATATTGTTAGGTGCATGTACCCAAGTAACTACTCTGGCCAGTGAGTACACACTTCCTGCAATATGGGATTGAGTTGTACATCATGTTTTTCCAATTGCATCGACTCCATTCCAGCTAAACACAAACTGTCTGTCAAATGCCTGCTAGATTTACCAATTTTCTGTGTTGTTAAATAGTACCTGTTTGAAATTCAAAATTGTATTTTTACCAAGCACATTCATATTTTTCTAAATATCACTACTAATTGTAAAATATGTTTGCCTCAGTTCTCAAGAAATTAAACTTTGGTTACAGCTGGATGTGAATTCCTCAACCCTGATTATTACACATAATCCTTGTTTTAAGTCAATATGATGCTTTATATAGCAAAACAGTTAAGTGTGTCATAATTGTACAGCATTTTCTTTTGCATTGACGCATATAATGTTCAATATGGTTTGACAACATAGAAGTGCCTGCCTATTGCCCTGGTTTATCTTGTAGAACTACACTATTTTGAATTTGGATGTACTGTAGAAAGGTGTGCATTTTCAGTTTGCCTTTATCCCTGTGAGCTTTCTGTCATTGTTGCAAGGTGTGCAATAACAATAAAGGAAATCTCAAATTTGTATGTTTTTGTTCTTATATAACCTGTTATACTGTATTTCTTCAAAATGTTCTACTTCTGGGGCTTCCGTTATAAGAAAGAGGTGTAGAAACCATCTGACGTGTGATTTAAGATAATTTCTGAAATATGCATATATTCAGCAGTTTCATCTGTAATCTGACCCATCTGGGCACAAAGCACTAATAGTGTAGCTCTCTGCAAATGGTAGGCTACTTGTTTACCATTAGTCATCTTCCAATCTCTAAATATGCCTTCCCTATTCATTTTGTAGATCAACAATGTATTTTATATGTATTTTGACATGTTTCCTTCAAGAATGTCAATTATGCTAATATGGTTTTGGAAATACAATTTCATAGATTGGCTCGTTTTAGTTGATAAAATACTTACTGCAGTGCATTACTCTTTACCACAAGCAAAAGTGTGTGTGCCAAGTATCGAATCGATGCCATGTATCAAAGTTTCCAGTTTTTAGAAATCTGAACTTCGGTGTGGATTTAGGTTTACTGCTATGCACATTCAAAGATAAAATCTGTAAGAACATTTTATAAATGCCCCGACAATACAGTTAATCTGGCCAGTTTTATTACATGTGTTACATACAATAGTTACATACAGCATATCTAGGGTAACACTTCTGCTCAGTCTGAGAAACCCTGACAACATGAGTATAATAACACCAGATTTCAAACAGTCAATGTTTTACCGATAAATGTCCAGTGCAAATCAAACCACAATAAGCCACAACAAATGAGTTAAAATGTGAGCCATGGAGCACAAACTAAATGCGCTCCAATTTCTTTAAGTGGAAAAAAACATAGGTTTAGGAGTAAAGTAAAACAATTTTTAAAAGATACATTTCAATAGATGCTAGCAGGTAATTCTACATCATGCAGAAAACTACAGCCTATATTGTTAAGTCTAATGTAATATTTATTCTTAACGCATCACAGCTCAAATCCTTACAAAGCATAGCATATCTGACACTGACTAAAATACATTTCTCTTAATTTACACATTATGCATTCTTTGAAATATATTTTCATTTAAAAAGAAAATGCTCAACTGTGCCATACTTTGCAGCCTGTGGACTTCACGTGCAACTTATACTGCTGTAATAGGGTCAAAACCAGATTTAAAACAAGACACTTAGCACATCTAATTTCAAAAGTGAATGCATGCAGCTCTGTCTTAGATATATATAAAGCAAGAGAAATGTAAGCAGGAGAGGAAACTGGGACATGTCATCCAACTAGGAACATGCATGGCATATTTACAATGGCAAAAGCTGTCTAGGCTGTGGTATGATCACAATGAGCCACTCTGCTGCGTTCAAGTGTAGACGCATTTCAGCAGTGCCATGTTAAAATGTTTTTACATTTAAATGCTCTTCATGTGATGTCAACTTAAAGCAACATTCATTCTCGCATTCTTTCAAATGTCAACCCACTTGCTAAATGAAGGTGCTGCAGATGCAACATCCTGAAGTGTTCAGTCGCTGAACGCAGCCCAAAGCCCACCCAGCAGTAATGGGTTTAGGGTGTAATGCTATGCACTATCAATGAAAGCACAGCCCATAAACAGATAAACAAGCCCCTATCTACTTTACAGCAAACGCAGAAATGTGTGAAGAGGTGAATGTGGCCAATGCAGATCAAGAGTGTTTTTAGTCAAAGTCTCTGTTGACCAGGACGAGTGGAGCCACCAGGGTCCACACATAGAGGGCGATGCAGATCCAGCTGGAGGAGATCTTCACCCACACGGATGGCCATTTGCTGGTCATCGTCTCGTAGCTGGAGTCAGGACTGGTGGAAGAGAAGCATGGGAGGTTTAAAAGGATGCTGCCATTAATCTAAAAATGGTTCCTTATGGATGCCGTGCATGACCTGTACATATATTAACAAATGTAATGCTAAATGCTGCAAATGTAAATATGCCTAACCAGCCAAATAGGCGTATGTCACACCAAGCCTTTAGGATATATTTGAAGATTACGATACCATAACGCAGATACTTAAAGCAATCCATGTTTAGTTACGTTGCAACCAAAGCAGTTACACATATGGATGCAATGTATCCTGCAACATTGGTTAGCATTTTCCTGCCCTGCCCATGTCAGATTTCCTGTGAAAACATGCTATTGCCATCAGTAATTCATTTATTTATGTGGGCTTATTGGATGACCTTGGACAATGTCAACCCACTTGCATGGACAAACCAAAAGCGACACCATTTCTGCATTAGCATTGGTTATTAGTAGGCCTGTCGCGATAATTACTATATTGACTTATTGTGCGATGTATAAAATTAACAATAATAATAATAGTGTATTTACACGTGTGTTGCTGACATAAGACAGTAAAGCCATGTTGGACTGCTCTTGTCTGTCTGATCGCAGACAGCGCTGCAGCACTATGCAGCGCCTCACACAGACAAGAGAGCAACTGCCTGGTGTTAAATGTTTATCCCGATGACGAGACTAAGTTTAGAAGAATTATGCAAAAACACGGCATTAGGTTTTATTCAAGGCTTGTTTAATAGCCTACTTAGCCATAGCGGAAACAAGGTGCGTTCAGAATCGTAGAACAGTTTTACATTTGCTTTGAATTCATCACGAACATAAGCAAATGGTTTGAGGAGGCAATTCTCGGCGAACACACATTTACACTGAAGGAAGGGTGAGTTTAAATTCAATATTTTTGGAATGTGTACAGAAAACATTCAAAATTCAAGTTCAAAGCAAACATGTTCACCACCAATGTTCGACAATTCTGGACACACCTCTATATCATTATGCTTCTGTACTGGTTCAAGTTCCTACCACTCTACATAAGAAAACATGGAAATGTATCATTGTATCTGATGTGATTATAGTAAGTTGTCATTTTACCATTTTCTTAATGTTAACAATTTTGAGTTAGCTTTACAAGGCACGCTACTTTAACCACATACTTAACGATCTCCCAAACATATGAACTGCGTCACTTTATTTCTAAAATACCATGAAGTTTCTGCTCCTTATCAGAACGTAATTCACAACCAGCCTATACCGTGACAGTTGTGTCATGCATGCTATTAGACAAGTGTGTTGTGATGCTTGTTAAAATGGCGCAATATTTTGTAGCGACAGTAGGTTATTATATATTAAAAGGTTCCATGTTCAGTTTAACTACTTCTCTCCCTGGTTCCCTTGACCACTCCTTTACACTGGATTATTTAGTCAGCCAGTCTACCCTTGTCGTTTCTTCTCTGCCCTTAAAATGGCAATAATATTGTTTATCGCGATTGTTTCTGGGACAATATATCGATCAACAAAAAACAGTCATCGTGACAGGCCTATTAATTAGTCATTTTAAAATGATAATCTGTAGTGTGCATGTATCCCATCTTAAATTTAGCAAATTGTCAGTACACAAGCAGTCAAATCTGACAAATTCTGGAATCCAAACAAACTTGGACCAATGCTAGACAGGCAGAGAAAACCAGCATGCCATACAACATTACTAGTAAACATCCTTACCAACCCATACTTGCACCTTCATAATCCTAATTGTATAAAGATGTACGTCTATATGCATGACTGTAGTAAAACATAGTAAAAAGCTGTCAGTATCTGTATAGAGCAGACAAACTATATATATTATATTGTAGATAGATGATCCAATATCTCTGCTGTAGTAAGAAACACTACCAGCAGGGGGCCAACGGAAGCTGCAGCTCTGTGCTGGGAGCAGAAGGCTACAGCAAGTCACTGACCTGTACCAGTTGGTGAGCGTCATCATGATGTAGAGCGAGGCCAGGAACAGCATGAAGTGGAAGAAGGAGTAGGAGTAGGTGACGCCCTCCTTTTCGTTGTCCACGGCACGGCTTACGCCATCTCTGCCGTCCGAAAAGTTGTCAGCGTGGGCTCCGTCCTCGATCAGGGCTGACTCGTCGCTCGTCAACGTTAGCTTGTTCACCTGGGCGTTGGACGAGTTGCGAATGCTAACAGAGGAATGAAAGACAGCGTGAAGCTTTGATGGTTTATGTTGACTCATGTACCCATTTCATCATTAACCTCTGTATTAAATGTCTCTACATCATCAGTACTATTGTATTAGTGTGCAGTGTTTGTCATCTTCTAGTTTAAAAACACTGAAAAGTAGTTCCTGTACCTGGAGTAGAGGACGCACATAAGGAAGAGGATCAATCCCACAATGCCTTGTGTGTCCCACCACTGAACCACGTGGTCCTGGCCAGCTGTGCTGGTGCTGTTCATGCCGATAATACCAAGAAGGCTCGGGTTACACTTCCTGTCTGCAAATCACAATTAACATCCTAAGTCAGATGCCTTGCATGGCTTTGCTTTATATGCCTGTATGTACGCTAGGCTGTGATTACTACACCACACAATTGGCTATGCCTTGCCATGAATTTATTATGCCAACGTAGGCTAATGCTAACAGCTTTAAAAAAACGGGATTGCTATAGTCGATGGTGGCTCACCAGTCTGTCCCTTTTGAATTGTGCATGAAATAAGGAAGCTATTATTATTATTATTATTATTATTATTATTATAGAGATCAAACAGTCACAAACAAGCTACTGCATACTTCTGCTTCTTACTGTGTTTAAAAGCCATCATTTGGCATATAAGAGACTCGGCCACAAGAAAAAGTGTACTTTGTTGACTAGCAGCTCCAACTATCACTTAGCATGTGTACATGGACTCAAGTATACAGGTTATGATCCTTTTTTCTAAGTATTCTCTTTTTGTATTTTTGCATGTAAACACCATATCCCGTTTTTAGAGACCAGGGTAAGCCCTTATCCCGGTTATGCTAGGTGGAGTACTCCAAAAGAAACCGGGATACTGTTCCATGATACACCTTATCCCGGTTTCTACCTGCGCAGGCCCGGCTTCAGCCAGGGGGTGTAACCATAGGGACGAAACAGAAACATGGAGGCAACGAAAGCTGAACTGTTTTGTTTTCCAGTCATAAAATAATTGTATACTTTTGACAGCATGTCGCCTTACACTGGTCAAACTGGAGAACAGGTTTGATATTCTCTACTGCGCTCGTCTCTCATTGAATGCGATAATAAAGTGGCCTCATTATCAATAATACAGTGAAGATTATGGCTAACACAGCTACAGAAATGTCAGTTTAAATCAACAGTTGGTTTTATAACCATATGCCTGCGTAAATAGAACGCTAGTTAGTCTGTATCTATCATGTATATGGGGATATGGGTAACCTGTATTCTCTGTGGTCAACGCTATATCCCAAACAAGATCAAAACCAGGATAAGCCTCATAACCTGGATACTAAAGTCCATGTAAATGCACAGCATGAGTAGCAGCTATTATGTCAGTAGTGACAGGCGTGTCTGTCTGACTGTCTTACCAGGCTCGTTGCTCATGGCAGACCAGGTGAGGTACATGGTGTAGAGAGTCACCAGGGAAGACTGCAGCAATCCAGACCTAGGCTGGGACTCCTTCACACACAAAAGAGAAAATGTTAAAACATAGACATTTCCTGTGCTGCCATTCTGCGTGTAACCAATTATATAGTGACTGTTTGCTTTTATTTTAGCTTAGCTTGTTGTGAGTGTCTAGTTGCTCTCTGAACAAGGTGGCATTTACCTGGATTTGAGGCAGGATGGAAATGGCAGAGGCCCCGATACAAAGAAGCATGTTGACACTGATAAAGGCCTTGTTTTCTGTGCAGCCATTTGAGTGTGTGTAGTACACATAGAACATCACCAGGGACACCAGAGACAACACATAGTTGACTGTGGTGGCTGAGAGCAGAGCTATTTTGGGTGGGATTGGGTGTGGGGGAGAGAGAGAGAGAGAGAGCATATGTCATAGTTAGGCTAAATGTGGTTTCGGTCAATGTGTCTGGGAAAGTTTCAGTGTTCCGGGCAATCTGAAGAAATTCTCGTGAAATGTAATGTGTTCATTATTGATCTTAAAAGCAATTGATAGGCAGGGTATACGAATAATGACATCATCAATGTATGAATGAGGGTTATTGAATAGGCTCTAAAAGACATGTTATGAGTCTTTTTAAATATGCAGCGGCCACTTCAGTTGGATTATATGAGGCAGCTTTCAAGTAGTCTGGCTATCAACACAATGTTAAAAATGGACTGACGAGTTAATTTAACTTCATGACATGTAAATCATACACATGAATATATTAAACGATAATGTGAATTCATTATGCAGCACGTCATTTCACCACAAGTTTGTACCTTTGGGTTTCTGTTGGCTTACAGTAAATGCAAGTAAAGTAAACATTAAAATACAAGTTCTGTTAAAACGCAAGATTGAATTGTAGTAAATCTATAATAATTACATTTATTAATCTTAAATTTGATTCACCTGACTAGGTTTTGATTAGAGAGGTTTACATTTGTCAGATTTTTCCGGTCAAAGGCCTGCAATTACCAGATAATGCAAACGGTTGTCATACCTGCATACCAGCAGCGAGAGTTCCCTTCTTCCATCTTCTCCACCCAGGACTCGTTCCAGGAGTGGGCAAAGTCAATGAGCAACACCAGCTGAATAAGAATGAAGCAGAAGGCTCCAGACATGCCAATGTAAAACCAGACTGAAAAGAACAGGACAGAGAAACACCATTCATGTTATTGTAATGTGTCATACATTTTATATCCATATCTTGTCCTTCTTTGTTGTGCTCTGAACCCACCCACCCGCCCTCATCTCACTGGCTGCAATAACGGTCCACGTCTTTTACAGCTGCAGTTCAAACTGGTTACATTACTTATTCTAAAGAAACAAGTGTAGATGTAGAACCCATGTAACCCACACACAGGTTGAACACAGGTTGAATTGTGGGGAAGATTGGCATATGCTCCAGAAGTACAACCCATGAAGTAATGTAGGTGCAAGTAGTCCTGCCCAAAGTGAGGAATGTACAGTACATACATGCACAGTCCTAACCAAAACACTTCTGGTGGATAAGAAGAGAGGTCAAACTAAAAACAGTAATCACCAGTAGTGAAGGGGCCCTCTGGGATGAAGAACGCTCCCACGGTAATGGCAGCAGCTGCAGCAAATTTAAAGAACCAAAATCTAAAAAGGCAGACAACAGACGTCAGTAGGAAACAACAAAAATATCATCAGATGGTACTTATATGTGCGTGCGTGCTAAACGCTACACTCATCATGAGCTGAACTCAAAGATCTAATACTTTTTCTACGTACACCTGTGCAATACTCATGCTGTCTGATCTGCATCTTGATGTGCCACACCTGTGAGGTGGATGGATTATCTCGGCAAAGGAGAAGTGCTCACTAACACAGATTTATACAGATTTGTGAACAATATTTGAGAGAAATAGGCCTTTTGTGTACATAGAGAAAGTATTAGATCTTTGAGTTCAGCT
>JAODOY010051029.1:0-18660 GCA_025399855.1 Forbesichthys papilliferus | reverse complement strand
GTGTGTGTGTGTGAGAGAGAGAGAGAGAGAGAGAGAGAGAGAGAGAGAGAGAGAGAGAGAGAGAGAGAGTCGTGTGATTAATAAGCTCTATCTCCGACAGCTGTCGTCAGGCCTTTGAAACGAGCGCTGTGCTATCTCATCCACACGTTCTGCTCCATTCGTTCAGCCATGCTAATTGTCCAACAGTGCCAATAGCTCAATTGCTGATAAGCAGTGTTTAGCACAACCTCATTTCTCAATGTCCCACACAGCAGCAGCATTGGTCCCACTGCAAACCAAACACACCATTGTAGAACGCAGGCATCATGCAAACAACTCAAGCTTTATCAATTACTTTCTACCGGAGGGAATCACACATGAACAACTTTTCTTTTTTTTCTTGTTCTTGCTGTTGATAAAATCCAATTATAAGAAAAGAGTCACTGAACATTTATTTCCTGGTTGTCTACTGGACAAAGTACAGCAGTGTTTTTTATCATGCACTGTAATGTCACATATGAGGGTCCTCTCGTGGCTTGGATATTCCACTCTATTTATGTACAAGTGCTATCTACCAGGCATAGAGAAGGCGTAGTGAAGGAGGTGCTGGTTGCTGCTCTTTTGGTATGGAAATCATCATCCCACAGTTTAGTGGAGGCGGTTTTTCGCCCTGTCAGCAAGAAGAAGCGAACTGCAGACACGATCAAGGCCTGTTCTCCACTGAAATCTGGCTATGGATGACTGCAAGCCCTCCACAGCACAGCAGCCAAGGCATACCTCTCTGTCAACAGGTGTCTGATCTTCAACCGTGTGTGTGTGTGTGTGTGTGTGTGTGTGTGTGTGTGTGTGTGTGCGCGCGTGTGCGTGCGGTCCATATGTATACATGTTTATGTCTAGACTTAAGACTTATGCGGGTGACCTGCATTGAGAGGAATGTCACACTTGTTTTGCAAGGGGGAAACATGTCGCAATGCTTGCGCAATTGTTCTTTTTTTTTATTCCGGATCAATTGCTTTCTTGTTGAATAGGCCCGTTTCCAGCACATCCCCTCACAGCTATGGGCTAAGGATAAGATGACAGGCCCATAACATGTTGTCTAGTACAGTGTGAGTTGAACAGAATACATATGTATTCTGTTTGTACGCATCACAGTGAGATGCATACTGTGCACAACAAACCCTTGTCGTAACGCATGTCGTAAACATCACCAAGAACACAGAACACACGTATGAAACATGCAGCTTCTCCTCTTTATGGGCAAACTGGAGCTACGTACAGTCTGATAAAAAACAGTTTTGTTTTAACACGCTGTAATATTTCTCGACTCGGTGCCAATTTACATATAAAGCTGTTTGAATTTTAATTAGAGGCAAAAGCTCACTTGATTCTTGGCCTACGTGGGGCTGGAGCGGTGGTTGTTGCGTAACGCTAGTGCTGTCTGTGTGTGGGTGATGCTTCAGATACGCCATAAGTGCTCCTCAACATTCATGAAAGCTATTATGCACTTTTTTATACTTTCTTTTCTGTGTTCCAATAAAAATCTGAATTGCAATGAGGCACCGATGGATGAAGTCATGGTTAAGCATGGTGTTTTTAGTAATATTATATGTCTTCATAATGGGGCAATAAATAAAACTTAAAGGCTGTTCAATCTGACCGAGTGGAGAGTTTATTTTAGTTTTGGAGTTCGCAGAAATCACAGAAAGTTAACAACTGAGGTCAGCGATTTATGGTATAAAAACTGGATGATACAGTATATTGTCACAAAATAAAAAATCACCCTGTTATTATGACCATCACATGACAATGTAAAATGGACACGTTGTAAAGTACAACGTAACACGTAGGTGAACCGCCCTCATACAATGTTATCGTTGCCCAGGAATTTCTTACACCAGCTAAACTAGACGTTTTCTTACAAGAAATATTTTGATTGCACATTGCTGCCACATCTGTGATTTTAATGAGGGAGAGAAAATCAACAAAAGGCTTCTGGAATGAGCTATCCAGATGATAAATCTTTTTACAAGTCCTGAATGCCTTTGATGATTCAGCCCAGGGTGAAAATATAAGTGATGAACAAATGATTGGCCTGCCTGTTTTCTCTGTTCTCTCTAGAGAGCAGTGTTGATTTGTTTAATCATCAGCTGTTGTTACATCAATACAACCCTGTCACCTACATGAAACATCATGTCTGTGTGCCAGTCTAAGTCTGTGTAAAGACTTGTTTTTACTTTCATTGAGTCAAAACAAAGATGTCTAGCATGTAACGTTTGTGGTTTGTTTTTATTAAATAGAAGCATATTAGCACTGTGGGTGTGAAACTGGCTGTTATATGAATCTGTGCTATGCAAATGTAATGGTCAACAGCCCCAACAAGACATGAGTGGAAACATTTTAATGCTCCATGATCCTTATAAGTGTTTACAAGTGCAGTAGATGTATTAGTGGCTTTGCCTGAAAATGAACAGATAAAATCTGCGTTTGTCTGAAATATACTGTATGGGATTTACGTCCCACATTTCAGCACCACGAAAAAGAATGTTCGCAAAATGAGCCTGCTTGTTTATCTAATTAACCAACATGACAGGTAGCTTCCACAAGGTCTTGGCACTCATCAATGAATGTTCCTCCTCAGGTTGTCCACCATGTTCTCCAGGACAGAGCTGTCAATAACCAGCTCTTGCAGCAGGAGAATACGGACCACTTCAATGCTAACACCACTTAGGGCAGAGGCGAAACAGCGCAGTTGATCTCTGACAGCCTGGCTGTGTAAGGAAAGATGCTATCTCTAACGTGGCCATCATGGCTAATTTGGTGGCAACGTGTCTATTCCCTCTGAAGGGGGGAGGACGGGGGAGGTGGGGGGTCTGCTTATACCGTACCAACACACAGGGGAAACTAATGATCCATCACTCAGCTCACCTTTCACCTCTGGGGATTTGCCAAGCCACAACAGAGTGCATTTAGTTCCCTGAGACCAGATAAGAGATGAAATGGGATAAGCTGAGCCAATGAGTTGGTTCTGAAGTATATGGGATTTACTGCCCAAAAGGGCATAATGTATTCCTCTCCACACAGGCCTATACGCTTGTTGGCGGCAAGTAGTTGCAGATTTTATTGGTTGTCTTGTGCCACACATGTATAGAAGGAATCCACATTTAATGGAAACCTTGAAGTTAACATCCCAAACATCCTCAAGCAAAAATACAATATCAGATCCACACGAGTGTTTTCTCCTCTAACCAGAACATGGACCACCTGACCACCTGTAAAACAACAATACAATACAAGCATAACAATCTTTAATCAAAACATTGAAACATAACTCCTCAGTTGCTTCAATGTACTAGCCAGGAGTCGGGGTTGGATAGGTTACTTTTTAAATGTAATCCTTTTAAGTTACTAGCTACCAGACTAATATTATAATCAGTAACGTCATTTTTGGATTACCCAAATTTAGTGAAATATATACCCACATTTAGTAATATATATAACCAAAATATGTTTTTTTTAAAAATGCCATCCAAAGCAATTTACTGTGTTGGTGTCCCACATTTTTGTATTTTTGTTTATGTTGCTAAGGGTATCAGATTAAAGTAAGATTTATTTCAATAATTGTCATTCATGAAAGGTATTGAATAAGAGAACAGCTGATTATGTTACGCATTTTCTTTTCTGAAAATGTAGTAGTCCTAGTAATCTGATTCGACAAGTTTTGATAATGTATTGTATTACAGTTACAGTTTTTTATGCATGTAACTAATTCCATGCAATCATTTACAGTACTTCCCAACCATGCCAGGAGTGTATGCCTTTTAATTTGATCAACAAATGAAATGACCACAGAACATACAGAGTATACTTTCACTGGAAGTACTACTAATACTACTGCTGATACCGTTACTGGGGCTGCCCTTTACAGGATAGCTCAGTGCGGTAAGAAGCACACAGCCTTTTGAAAAGTCTGCCTGGCCTTGCAGCTCTTGTGCGAGTCAGTGTACGTTTTGTTGTGGAGTCTCCTTTATGCCTCCAGCTCTTTCAGCCTTTGGAATCCCTGCCTAATTGGATCCCATTTCCATGTGCTAACTCAGGATTAATAGTTGTGTGTGTGTGTGTAATGTCCTCTTTCTCTTTCTCCCTTTCTTTGAGGACTCCCTCCTCTCAGCATGAGAATGCATCTCCCCTGACTGGCCTGCCTGGTCTCTGGTGTGTGCGTGCGATGATGTCATGGAGGGCGTTCCCTCTAGCGAGTGTGGTTCTGTGATCTCTGGTGGAGATCAATTAGCTGAGCAATCAGTCCTGCCTGCATGGGCCTTTGTGGGGGCAGCTCCTCGTAAACTGCCCCGTTGCCTGGCGAAGAGGGAACGCATCGCCTCAACATAAACAGCCACCCAAGTCAGCCTGGCCAAATTACCTACCAGTACATAGGCTATCCTACCCATGCGCGTGACATTAGCTAATACGGTGTAACATTAGCCAACGTAATGCAACATTGGCCAATGCAATATATCATTAGCTAATACTACCGTAGCGAGGCCGTAGCAATGATTGGTGACTCTGACAAGACTAGTAGTTAATAGGCTTTAATGATGCCAGGTTGGGCTGCAGAGATTATTTAGACAATATTCGCTATTCAAGTCGGATAGGTTGTTTTACAGTCAACTGTATTGTGACATGTTGACATTATGTTTGTGGTTGTTAAACCAAAACGGAGAGGTTTGAATTACAAAAATGCATCAATATGAAATGTGTGTGTATGTGAAACACATCACATCCCCTACATATGAACCCACAGAAACTTAGGGTATCCAAGCTATGACAAATTACCAGACGCTGTAGACACTATATGTATGACACTGTAGTGGAGCAGCAAAATGGGGCAATTATGCAATCAGTAATGACCAGAGCTATAAACCCTCTTCTATACACGGCTGGAGGTGAAATTTGCCAATGATAACACAACCCTTCTTATGAATGGTAACAATGCATAACCTCTTGTTACAGTGCTGGGAACTGTCCGAGAGAGAGAGAGAGACAGAGAGAGAGAGAGAGAGAGAGGAATTATTGAGGAATATCATTGTGACACTGTGTGTGTATGTATGTGTGTGTGTGTGTGTGTGTGGTGTGTGGTGTGTGTGTGTGGTGTGTGTGTGTGTGTGTGTGTGTGTGCGTGCGTGTGTGTGGTGTGTGTTAGGGACTTTGGAAGATTCCCATGGGAAGATTTCCATGTTTCTATTGTATGTCGGTACGTTGTCTTTATTAACTGCAGTTAAAATATACTATTCCAGCAATAGTCCTATAGTAATAACTAATGAAAAGGTATGAATTTATGATACAGTATATTTGTGTCAGAGGCTTTGTGTATTTTTAATATTAACATTGTGTATGTGTGGAAACATTTTCTGAAGTTTATGGGAAATGTAATGATCGTGATTGGTCAGATTACATTTTAACACACCATTGCTGCAATTACTAAATATTTGTATGTAATTTGAATATAAATAGAAGAAAAAAATATTCCCTGCAGTTAGCCTTGCCGTTATTGTATAATGTGTGATATTTACATTTGAAACCTGCATATACTGTACCTTCTAAGCTTGGAGTTTGGACAAAAGGAGAAATCTAAATCTAAAAATCAGGGACAACATGTATTGTGCCTTTACTCACTGAGGCAGTCATAGGCAGTGGCATGCACTCTATATATGTTCACATAGGGCACTTGCCCACCGAGGTACAATTCCCTACCGTGCTTTCTTAAGAATGAAAGGCAGCTCTGCGAGCAAATGTGATTAATGTCATCATATTTATGGCCATGTGCATGCAACTTCCCCATTCCACTCTTTCCTCAGGTCAGGCCCAGAGGCACAGGACACACAACGACCAAGTAATACTCGCTGTAGCGTGAGTGACACCTGTGATGCTATACAGTCAGTAGAGAGGAACATAAATCAGGCCCAGGTTTAGGTCAAGCTGAGCATGTGGTCTGAAGGGACCTGCCCCAGACCAGAAGACATAAAAACATCAGGACGAGCCTAATTGCAGTGGGTCTTTATTGGCCGATGGCAGGCTGAGCTCCAAATGTTCCCCACAGTGCAGGGAGGTTATTTTAACAGTCCAGCATGCACCCTAACCCCTGTCAGCTCCTGCGGTGGGGGTGTAAGGGACGGAGAGAACAGGAAGCCACTAGGCCGTAAATTATTACCTGGATGACAATCTGTCATTCCTGTGGTAGGTTTATTGTGTTTTTCTCCCCATTTCTCCAAGCAGCTATTTGCACTTTGTACAATGTGTGTGCTTGGAATATATCAAGCTAGCTCTGTAGATGGGAGACCGATCATGTGCTTTTATCAGGTTAAACTAAGTGAATACAGAACAAACATCATTTAAAAGGGGAAGTTTAGTCAATTATAAAGTATAAAGTATAAAGTATAAATAAAGTTTAGTTGAAATCTGTTAAGGCACGGAATGTAATATAGTGCCATCGTGTGAGTCAGGCATACTTTTTGCCATGGTTTCTCCACATGTATTTACAGTATATACAGTATGAGTAATATCTGGAAAAACATAAAACAATCCCCATCAACTGCACCATTATGTTTGAATAATCGAAACACAGCTATTTGTTTGGTTTTTGTTGTGACCAGTTTGCTATTTTGTTGTGACCAGTTACACACTATTACAACACCGTATTAGGGCCATTGTAGATCAAAAGTAATATTCTGTTGACTACCATACATATTTTATTCAAACCTGGGTCCCATATTACGGAAGTGGCTTAGGCTCTCCGTGGACAGGTGACTGCATGGATAGCTGGCGTCATCTACAGGCAATTCAAATGGGATTTGTGGTACAGCAGGACAGTATTTGATCATCCACTACAGCGGAGGCATTTGTCCAGCCTTCTCTCACAAAATGAATATTACTGCCACCCCCCACACACCTCCCCCAGCCATCATACACTGTCCTGTTTTCGTTCTTAAGTTTAAACATCAAGAAAGTAGAAGTGGTTGTGTTGAGATTTCGTAATTTTGTCAGTGCGGTAATGTGTGGTTCCACTGATGATAACCATCACCACACCAGTGCTAGCACAATTCACATTACTCTATGAAGTGTGTTAGAGGTGTCATCTGAATATATCATCCATATATGTAATGCTGATGACAGAAATGTTAAAGTACCAGCCTTCTTGCAGTAAGCACTGCGGTTCTATCTCATCCAAGTGAAGGAAAATGTTATGGCGTTAACAGTTAATGATTGTTTAAATGGAAATGCTGACAGGTCATTGTGAATGTTTTTCTCATAGCCCCTTCATTTCTTTGTCCCTCAGTTTGTTCTGGTTGCTAGGTGGACATGCTTGTGCTTCCAGGACATGGGACTGGGCTGGGGAGGGAAAAGGCTGGGTTCTTCCTGTAGCACGCCAGCTGCTTGTGCGATTGTAAAAGAATTCCAGGGAACTTTCAACAGCAGCATCGACAAGGAGCTAAATATCATTTCTGCAACTTCCACTGTACACCTCCTACACACACAGTTAAAGGCCTGTGTGCAGCTTTTTATGTGTCTATCCTTGTTGGCTGTGTCATTTATAAATATAAGATTTGAGTGAGAAGCCATGCAGAACTTTCTGTCTATTTTAATCAAAGCATTGGGCTGTTGAATTGTTAATAGATTGTGCTGTTAGGTCTAATGAATGTCAACTTCCTAACTTATTGGAGGTCCAGGCTGACCATGCCTGGTTAATATTCACTCAGGTGCATTCTAGCACATAACACGCATTTATGAAGGCAGTGTAGACTTAGAAATTGACTAATGGAACAAGCAGGACATTTTAGCATGCGGCTAAACGGTCGATCCACCTCATAAATCAGAGCAACGTCACACCACAGGCTGTGCAATCCTAACAGTCCAACATCTTTGGATTTTCACAAGGCTGCTTTTTCTGTGTTTTCAGGCCCTACGTCACTCATAAATGTAAATTGTGTTTAGGAGGTTACTACCAATGATACAGTCCGATATTACACCACAGCGTAATCTAACATGGGCTTTGACCATTATCTTTTACTGGAGCTCAGTGATCCTAACTCGTACCATTTCCCTTAACTGGCTGGGTGAAAACAAGATATGCCAGTCTCACTCTCCCTGCAAATTAACCACACGGCATGAGGACTGGATCCAGTAACTGATGTCCATCGCCACAGCAACCACACACATGCAGACGTGTGCATGACATGTATAGTCCCACTGGGTATAGGATGAGAGTGTCACACTATAGGCAGGCATGGTAACATAAGCAGGGTACAGTAGTGGGGGTACATCCTACAGCTCAGGTCAAGCCTAGTCTCGCAGAGCCAGCCTTTACTTACGTAAAGTCTGGGACACAGCGTTGGCTAACTGCGTCACGATCCGCCTACTTGACAATAGTATTTTGATTGACATGCACATCAACCAACTATGTAACTCAAAGTCAGATGTTAAATTTATACAGAGGAATTTGTTGAGACTTGCCAACACAGCTGGCGGACTTTAGGCATTGTTCTGGTAGGCTACTGTTAGTGCTTACAATTTGTAACTATTGACATTAGTAAATAAATCAGGCGTTATGGCGTTATTCCAGAATTACAGATACAGACTTCGTAAGTGACAATGTTAAAAGCCAACGAATATCTACTTCTCAATTTCGGAAAGCACTGTTGAGCTTACAGGGGTCTTATGTGACGTAGTGCTAATAAACGGAAGAGGCTGAGACTAGGTCAAGCCGGCGTCTAAATGTTGTATGTGTTATTGTTCTATTCCCACTTGTTACTTGCTGAATTCTGTGCTGATTCCTTTGATTAGGACAGTCCATACAGTAAGGAATGTAAACAACATGTGACATTGTTGACCAATTCAAGGATAGGGTGTATTGCCATAGCCTGGCGTGACCAGACCCAGTATTCACTTTGTGAATATGGTCTGGCCACGCTCCATTGGGAAGTGTTAACAGTTGTTTCCTCCTACTGGGCGTTGACCTCTGGTCAATTTTGAAACAATTTTGAAACTACTTCAAATCTGCGTTGTTTTGATCGCTTCATCTAGTTCTACCACCATTTTCGAAAAACACACTTGACTTCAACATCATCTCACTAACCCACCCTGATTGGTGCACCAGCAGGGGGACTGTGAAAACGCTAATGTTGACAGGGTTTCCACACTATAATCTCAGCTAAATAAATATCGACCTGAGAGCATAGTCGGGCGGAGCCATGCTTGCATTGCCAGGCTGTATGGTGCTTTTGCCTTGTGCAGTGGCACTGTGCACTCAGACACCTGCTGGTTCACATAACACCACAGCCGAACACATGATATTGTGATGTTACACTGGTGACCCAGACCATATAAGAAAGTAAGCATGCCTTATCTCACGGGATCTTGTGTGATTTGCCACAATCGTGTACACACACAGACACACACACACATGTCCATCAAGGCACACAAAGTTCATAGGGAGGGCTGTACAATTGATTAATCCCAGGGAAAAAGTTTGTTCCTGCTGCTAGTAGCAGATGTAGAAGGAGGCCTGATATATTTATAGCTCGGGGAATAGTGTCTGGTAGCTAGCGTCCTTTGCTCTATCTATCCTGCTGGATATCCTCTCGAATCCAATAAGTGGTTCCTCGTTCTCTCTCTCTCTCTCTCTCACTCTCTCACTCCCTCTCTCGTGCTCTCTCACTCTCTCTCGTGCTCTCTCACTCTCTCTCGCTCTCCCGCTTTCTCTCTGAGACGAATTGGGCACAAGGGAAGCAATGCACAAGAGTGAATATTGGAATTCATTACAGCAGGAGAAAACACTTCAAGGGTCAGTAGCTATTTGAAAAATAAATATGAATCAGGAACCTGCCACTCCAGTTCCTTATCAAGACAGACCTTGTGGTGTGTTTGTTTTTCAAATGTTCTTCTGGAGAGAAGCAGTTCTTACATGAGAGAGAGAGTTGTAGGTCTGACAACAATTTAGGGCCAACCAGAGGTGCTTCAGTCAAATTTCAGAAGCCTTAAGGTGGGGTTAAATTTGGTCAAATGAAACCAAACTTGCTGAACATTCACTCCATGGGGTTCACACTGCCCATATCAAATTTGATTTGAAATTGTCCAGCAGGAGACTAGCGTAATCAAGCAAAATGTCAGTTTAGATGCATATTTCGCTGCCATCAGGTGACATCACATTTATGTGTGACGAATGAGAATGGACTTGGAGAATTACCAGGACACTAATACCAAAATTGTGCTAATTTGCCTCCAGATTCTGCAATCATACTCTATACATGTTTTGATAGAGATTAATATACTGTATGTAATATTCAGGGTTTGTAAGGTTACTTTTTTAATGTAGTCACAGTTACAATTTTTCAGACGAAAATTATAATCAGTAATGTAATTTTTGGATTATCTAAATGTATCCAAATTATCTAAATTATCTAAATGATTATCTAAATGTACTTTCCATTGCTTTTAGATTACTTCATGCCTAAACACTGTTCTTTCAAATGCCATCCAAAGCAATGTACTGCGTTTGCAGGGCCAAATCTTCCTATTTATGTTGCTCAGGGGATCAGATTAAAGTAAGACATCATTGACATTTCTGATTGACGGTAACAAAAGGTTAATAAGAGAACAGATTGTTTTATGCATTTTTTTTCTGCAAAATTCTCTTTTAAATTTGAAAGTAGTCTTAGAAGTAATCATCAAATTATTGTAAATACATGTAATCTGATTCCACTATTTTATCTGGTAAATGTAGTGAATCAACCTTGGTAATATTTCACATTAAAGGTAATAGCGTATATTAATGCACTTTCTGTCAAATTCAGTGAATAGGCTCACTAGCGGCCCATTCTCTGTGTGTGCAGAAAAAGATAATATGGTGTCTCTACACAGCCCTGGCTCTGTAAATAGACAAACAAAGTGGTGCAGATGAACACAACTACAATACAATATCCTTGGCTTTCCAATGTGTGGGGCGGAGCTTCTGAGGGAGCGTACTATGGCATTGAATGGGGAGGAGTTTATGTTTTTATCGAGTTCAAATATCATCAAGTTTAATAACCGACTGTAGCTAAAATATAATATTTTGCATTTAATGAACCACATGGTCTATGACTTTCTGCCACTAGATGTGCAGCAGAATCTCAGACCAATGCAAATGCTCCATGAACCACACACACACACACACACACACACATACACACACACACACACACGCGCACACACACGCACGCACACACACACACACACACACAAACACACACACATGCACTTCAAAACAAAGAATAGAGGGGCTCAGATTACAACACACACAAAGGGAGTGTGATTCTCTGCTCAAGACGCAACTACTCCACTATATCTTTACAAAGAAGATTGTTGTTAAACTATGGTATAGAGCACCGTTAAGAAAATTCCATCCTGCACTGGATTCCGTCAATAACATACTGTACTTCTAATGTGTCTAGGTCAATAACATACTTCTATGTGTCTATGTGTATATGTGTCTAGGATGCCGGTTGAAGTGTTTATTTGATTTCACAAGATGTTTAAAAGTATGATCTAGCTCTCACCTGTCCGCAGTGCTTCATCCAGCACCAGAGACATGAGCCAAGATAAAGTACAATGCAGTGGAGGTCCAGTATTCTAAGGACCTTAGTGCTTAGTATATTGCGCTTTACCGTAAGCACAATATAAAGTCATGAGTTACAGTCAATTCAATATCACTTTAACTGTGTCCAACATTGGCGGTTCAAACATTTGTTACTGGAAAAGTATTTATAAGTGTCTGGGAGAGAAACGGGCAAAAGCTCCCTGCAGATGTGTGTAATTCTAGCGAGGATCAAGCCTACTCAACTGTTGGTGAGCCTGTTGTCACACGTTGTCTCTCAGCAAGGAGCTCTGTGTCGATAGCACAGCAGGGAAGATGGCAGCAGCCAAAGTGTCTTAGCACTACAGAGTTCCTTAACACTGACAAGACAAGGACAAGTGGCATGGAGATAAGCGACAAGTGACACATGGTGTGCATGTCTGTGATGGGTAATGGTCGTGGTGAGGGGCGTGAGGGGCACACAAACTGATGTCACTTAGCTGGCTGTGTTGGGTGGCAGCAAAGCAGGGGGGTTGTAGCTGAGCCGTGGAGCGTGTTATTCCCCCCATGGCCCATTAATCATTCCCAGACTGAAGCAAAGGGCCTCTTTGCTCACGAACACACACACACTCTCATCCTAGGTGGTCTCTCCTGCCATCCAGGAAGCCCCAGGCTGGCATTGAGTGGCAGAGGGTAAACCCAGGCAGACAGATGGTTGTAGATCAACATGTGGGTACATTCACCCACATGTTGATCACCCAACTACATGCTGTATGACAACACACATATTGGATACTTAATGAATGGATCCACAAGGACAGCACACACCACTTGCTGCCTATAGCAGAAGTTTATCAACTAGTTAAAATTCAAGTCCCCCTAAAACATTTAAAGTAACAATGTGCACTCCCAACACACAAAACTCCCTTGGAATAAAGGTACTTTTTTTTTTTTTCAAATTGTTTTAAAAATATTCATTGGAAATTATATTCCAACTTCAGTTTAAATGTATAATTATTAGTTTTTTTTCCCATTTAATTTCTCACTTCTTTTGGTCACTGGGTGATACCTAGATGATTGTAGTTAACACAGGGAGGTTTGTGGCAGGCGGTTGTACGATGCCAAAATGACGGCCCCACCCTCCCATCCGCATCTCGTTACAGAATCCTCCCTTACATGTTGTGACTACAATCATGCTCTCTAAGGTACCCCATCCAGTGACCAAAATATGTCAGCAGAAACAATTGAATGTGTCTCTGGCAATGTGATGCACGTTCGGGGCAAAGGGAAGTATGAGTATTTGTCGGGGGTCGGAAAACGGCATACCGCCAATCCACATGCAGTAGATGTAAAAGTGGAGAAAACGTGAGAAAAAACTTTAAAACAAATTAAAAACTGCCCCATGTGTGCAACTGTAATAGCATGTTTTTGATCTTTTGGCTTCTGACATTTTTTTTTCTTTTTCTCACTGGCGCTTAACAGAAATGAACTTAATTGTTAACGCATTTATTGTTTTGCACTTTCAAGTGTTGCCTGCAGTCAGCGCTTGACTTAAAATGTAATGTAGGAACTAACATATCACATATTAGAATATGTTAATAGTAAAGCGTGTTCCATTATTATGATAGCCTGCAGTTAAGGCATAGCTTACACAGCTTGTAATGTGCATACAGATGTCAAGGTGAATTGTTTGATAAAAAAACAACTTGTATTCTATGTCAACTTCGTAATAGAATAATCACTTGCATGCCATGGTGAAATAGAACACTGGGACAAATTAAGTAAACACATTATGCTATAATGTAACACTGTTTATCTACTGCACTTATTAAACTAATGTCATAATTGGCTCTTTGTCTACCACCCAGCCCCCCCCCCCCCCCCCCCTCTTAATCAAGGCCAACCACATTGATTAAAGTTAGTAGGGTCAATATTTAACTCCATAAAACCTGTGCTAAGCTGTTGTGATAGGTTCGTTTTGCATATCACAAGATTGTAGGCATTATAGACATTATTTTCAAACAATATTTTTGACATTTTTTGTATAATACGCAATATGATGTGTTGTCACCCTGGTGGAGAAGTGTATATTTTGTATAGGAGACCTGCGTGAATGCTGGCAACTGACTACCGTATCTTAGAGCAAATAGTTCTAGTTGCACAGTAAATAAATGGTTGTTTTTTGAGTGATCTCGCAGACAACATAAAGTCATGTTGTGTATCACGGTCAGCCCATAGGCCCATGTTATGCAATAGACCAGTCATAAGACTAGACCAGGGTTATGCACATACAATGGACTAGTCATAAAACTAGATCAGGGTTATGCCTGCAATAGACCGGTAATAAAACTAGACCAATATTATGCCTGCAATGGAGCAGTCATAAGAATAGACCAGGGTTATGTCCATGAAATGTAGCAGTCATAAGGGTTTTGTCTATCCTTAGACCTACAGGATTTTTTCCCACACCATCCATTGACAATCCCCAGATGAGAACCACCAGTGTATAGCCAATTTAGCCAGCTTCTACACCGGCACGACTAGATGAGGTTTCAGCACTGAATCACTGACATACATCACAATGCCTGCTGTAAAATAGTATGTGTTATTATCACCTATATCTAAACAAACTCGGAATGTTTGCAATTATATGTATGTTTTACATACAATTCATAATGGTCCAAAATGATGCCGCAATGTTCAATGTACATGTTCATGTACATGGGCAATGTGATGCCCATGTAGAATATGGAGGATATGACCTTTAAGTCAAAGCTAACATACCCTACTCTAAGTACAGGGAGTCACATCTCCAACCTACTATCCACAACATAGCAAGTTATTTCAGTGTGCTTTTTAAAAGCTCCAGTGAAACCTTTTTGGCTCGTCCATCATATCTGTCTTGAATTATGAGCTCAACAAAACAAAATCTTTCTAAACATGCAGCCTTACCCAGAGGATAGCAAATTCTCCCAGAGCATGGATTTTTCAGATCCCCAAAATACATCTCTTTGTTTTATGATCTCCTTGTATTCAGAGAACCTCTTACTTAAGGCACATAGACTTATGTAGCAAGAAAGACTGGATGGAGAATGAGCCCATATGGTAGTAGCGTTATGCATTAAATTGATGCCAGAAACAAAACAAGTTAATAAAATAATGTTTTAGGGTAAGTCATCGGTGGAAGCATGCTGTTATTTATGTGCTTGTTAGCGTAAAAGTCATTGTGTGGACTGAATCAAAACCTAAATAGCAATCTTTTACATATTGAATACAAAATCAACCCTTAAAGTAAATGTGTGTAATTCATGATCTTGAATTCTTCTTGTTCAATGTTTGTACAGTATACAGGATCAAATTTGCAATTGCTCAATGGACAAAATGTTCATATATAAAATCATATATAATGTTTTTCAAACTGGACTGCAATACTGACAGGGACAGCTAACTTGTAGTATATATTTGTCTGAATTAAATGGTCACATAAATTGAATGATAAACAGAAGAGAGTTCATACTGAGTCAAGATGGAACAAGTATATTTGCAACAACTACGTTTACACATACGGCCTAGATGCAATGGTACCAATATTAAACTATCAGTAAACATTGTGACCTCTATTAACTGTGCCAACCTACCCAACAACCAGAAAATATAAATATACAGAATTAGCCTACTTTTGCACTGTAACCCTTAATTCCATTCCTTTAATTCCATTGTAACGTTGAGTTGTTTTGCACAAAGCAGTAACTGGCAATAAAAGAAGAATCGTATTAATATGGCAAGAACGTATACAGTTTAATGTTTAACAGTGAGACAGAGAGTTTGTCAGTTTAAAAAATCTGGATTCATATTCTTCATATGTATGGCATATGTGAATCTGTTTTAGATTGGATCTTTTGCTTCTTGGAACTCCCATTGGTTAAAAAAACATGCATTTTCCACTCTAGAGCTGCAGAGCTGTACTGGTCTCAGAGAATATTATCTACAGTACAACTACATGTCGTCGTTGTAGATAATATTCTCTGAGACCAGTAATTTCAGTTGATTTGCACTCTGGACCTTGACCTCAATATCTCTAAACCCTGACCTGAAGCACGTGTACAGTATATATTTTTAATGGCTATCTTACAGAAACTTCAGTAGGATAGACACTTAAGCAGGAAACATTGAACCTGTGTGCTGTCAGTTTTCTAGTCTATAAAAGCAACCTTTCTGCATAAACATTATCAACATATGTGTTATTTTCTTCACAAATGCAATTCCGCAATATTATTAACATGCTGTGATTGTATAGCGCTAAAACATGCATATATGTCTGAATCTGAATCCGAAAGATAGCAAGCAGGGAGAAAAATAAATGGAAAGGAAAGGGGGGTTCAGGAAGGTGGGGTTTGGTTAGGCGGCAGGTTCCATTACAAGAATATGAATGACATCATACTTTTGAGAAATTCTTCTCCCGTGTCACATGGGCAGCTACAGCGGAGCTGAAATGAGACCCAGATGGTGAGCTGGCCTGGCCCGACTGAGCCTGGCAGCCCAGGGGAGGCAGGCAGCACAAGCCCAGGCAGTGGTCTCAGTCCCCACATGTGGACAAAGACCCTTCCAGACGGGTTCACTGGAAGCATCTCCAGGCCCGGACGCATCCATTCCAAACCAGGGCTGAGATGTTCCCAGATGGTTGAGGGAAAATCTCTTTTCCTCTTTGCCTTTACTACCAAAATCTTTTTTATGGTTTGACTGGTATTAGTACTTGATTTAGTTGTCCCAACAACCAATGACATGTTGTTGGTACCAACAACATAACATGCATATTTAAAAATATATATGTGTACTGGAATGATTTATACCAGCAATTCAAAATAGGAGTAATAGTAATGCGTTCTGTCTCGCCACCATTTGCAAAGCTAATACTTGTTTCTTACTACTACAGATAATTCATTCATTCATTCATTCATTCATTCATTCATTCATTATTTAATTAATTAAAAATTAATATAATGATAAGGTCTGCTGAAAGTCAAAGAAGAGTGATTGCAGCTTTCAAAAACACACAGTGCAGTTTATAGCAAACATACAAAGCAGGTTCAATTGATAAGGTGCGTTTGTAACTTGTGCATTCAACACCAATATAAATTATCAAACTATCCCATATTGGCCAGAGATTTGTGAGAATGCATTTAGATTGTGCAGAGGACTCTATTTTTAGAGATAATAGCGGGAGTGCCAATATATGCTGGACAGACTGGGACCAAAGCCAGCAGGCAATTGATACAATCATATCCCAATTCGCTAGCCTGTGGGTGGCAGACGTGTTGGTCCTAAGTATAAGACTGACTTCTGTTTCGGTCCAGTGGCTGCCAGATTCTTTCAGCAGAGCACAAAACACGGAGATAAGCATCACAGATAAAAATAGGGTGTACATTACACCCTGTGACTTTGTGAAAGCCACAGTGAATTGTGCTAAACTTCTAAACCAAGAGGGTGGGACATCATTCTTGTAATATCAAACACACCTGAATATGCTAGGCATGAACTTGTATTCTACAGAGACACATACTGTATGTGTAGATTGTATAGGAAGACTGATTTGAGCTCCATGCCTCTACGGGCCTTTATAAAACAGAACATTTCATGGCAAGAGGACAGCAAAAACAGTGTTTAGATTGAACAAGTACAAAATGACACGTATGAGTGACCTGGGCCACCATATTCAGCCGTCCTCAAGACCCACTTGGCAAAACAGAGCTTCTCACAGTTCCCTTCACAGCCCATCGGTCAGGCCAGAGATGAGAAGAGGGGCTGTCAGGGGTCAGCACTGCGCTGTGCATGCTGGGAATATGAAGCAGCTGCCTCAAACGGGAAGCAGGAAAAACCTGATGTAGCATCAGGTGTGTGTGTGTGTGTGTGTGTGTGTGTGTGTGTGTGTGTGCGCGCGCACGCATATAGCAAAGAATGTATCTGCGCTTTCTTAATCTAATCCTTGTTGTGGTGACAAATACTATAATTCAGAGTATAGGTTCATCAATAAATATCACTTGCAAATGGATACATTTGCATTTTATGCAACACTGGTTGGGAATGTACAGGGTTCTGCTGCCAATATAAATGCTTTTTCTTGGAAGAAAAAAAGAAAGAAGAAAAAGATGGCTGCTCTGCATGCCGTGTCATGGGAAAATAACTTTGTCTTTCGTTCTCAAGTCACCAGACAGTGTAGCTATGTAAACCTGTCTTCCTTTCTCAGTTAGTCTCTCAACATAACATACTGTACATTAAGTGCTATTTAACATCCAGATTGGCTTGATGCTCTGGGCCTCTGAGGCCTTTGTCACTGAGATGTTTCACTCAGGCATCCGTATTCTTCCGTGCAGACGCACAGTACCTTTTTTATTATTTTTATCAGATGACATTGCTCACATGAAAAGGGAGGTGGTGAAAATGGGACCATCCTCTCTCTCTCACCTTGATAGCATGATGCCGTGATTGTTAACTTTCTACAAATCTCAGCCCTATTTTTTTAAATAAAACGCACTGGCGCTGCGGCCTTGTCTGAGGCGTAAGGGGACAACGTGTTCAACTTGTTCCGTGTCATTGAGCAAATGTGACTGAACTTTCTGAGCCAGGCAGCTCTGTTCAAAATAACCACCACAGCAAATAAACTCTGCCGAGAGAACAAAAAGTTCGACGTGGATTCGAATTAGGCTGTTGTGTTTTGTCCTCCCCTTTGAAAAGCCTACTTGCTCCAGCATGAGTTTATACTCTACGTGCCAAACATGTCAATAAAAACCGCCCTAATCGCCCTCCCAATCTGATAAAAGCACCTGCTTATGGAAACATAACACGCCCCTGACGTCTATCTCTGCAGATGCAAAGCTTCCTTCCGATTTAGCGCGTCGAGTATTCTAACACAATTATGCATTTAGGCATCCGCACTTGCTATTTAAAAATAGTTCGTTTGTACTGTGTGTGTAGGTGTGTGTGAGGGTGTGTGTGTGTGTGTGTGAGTGTGTGTGAGAGAGAGAGAGAGAGAGAGAGAGAGAGAGAGAGAGAGAGAGAGAGAGAGAGAGAGAGAGAGA
>JAODOY010051018.1:5000-18663 GCA_025399855.1 Forbesichthys papilliferus | reverse complement strand
TAGAGATAGGGTGAGAAGCTCAGCTATCTGTGAGGAACTCAGAGTAGAGCCGCTACTCCTTCGCGTCGAAAGGAGCCCGTTGAGGTGGAATCTGGTAAAGATACCCCCTGGGCGCCTCCCTTGGGAGGTGTTCCAGGCACGTCCAGCTGGGAGGAGGCCTCGGGGAACCCCCAGGACTAGGTGGAGAGATTATATATCCACACTGAACTGGGAACGCCTCGGGATCCCCCAGTCAGAGCTTTCCAATGTGGCTCGGGAAAGGGAGGTTTGGGGTCGCCTGCAAAAGCTGCTGCCCCCGCGACCCGACTCCGGATAAGCAGATGACGATGGATGGATGGATGGATGGATGGATGGATGGATGGATATGCACCTGCTTCAGTCTGCCAAATATAAACGAACAAGTTTGCTTTGTGTTAAGGAGTGTATTAAGCAGCGATAGATACAGAAAATAGCGTAGAGAGGTGTATTAAAGGAGCAGGCCGTAACACTGGACCATTAGCAGGAAGGAGGTCCATTAAGGACATGGCTGAAATGCATTAGAGAGGTTACATTTTCAACAGGTCACACTAATATGTAGTAGTACTTGGCTACATTTGGAAAGAGTTTGGCATTTGAGGTTCACTTAATTTATAGCAAGCAGTATATAGCCATCATAGTTAACATATTATATATATTTGAATATATCTATTTTATTAAATAGAAACATATATATTTTCTTATTATTATTAAGATTTTTGTAAAAAGTAATAATATAACCCAAGAAATGCTTTGTTGTAATTGTGAAAATGATTCAAATGAATCTACTTTAGCTATCTATTGCTACTTTTTATAGTAATTGTCAGATACTGAATAATATGATGGGACACAAAGTCAGGATTACCCGACATTTCCTTGACCCCCGGGAAACCCATAATGGGAATTCCATCCCTGGCCATACAATAGAGAGGAATCCCATTCATCCAATGGTCACAGGAAGCCAATGTGAAAGCACTTCTTACCTCTGACAGGAAGGTCTGTGCTGATTTCTGTGCTCCGACGTGCAGCAAATACTCGTACACATATAAAGCTAACCTGAAAAACAGACAAAAGAAAGAAAGAGGAGATAAACACCTTTGCTTATAATATTCATTACACCTCTTTTCAAAATATCCACTTTGTCTTCAAATGTCATAATGTCTCTATTTTATCTCACAGAAAACAGGTAACTGTTCTTGGTTGGGTTGTGTTGACCGTAACGAAACATCACACAATAGTAGAACAATTAAAAATAAAACACAACAGTTTTAATGTCAGAATTGTTACAAATCCTCAGGATTTTCTACACACAAGTACGGGGATTTCCGCTTGTTGGTTCCATGCTCCCCCTAGTTTACACTGCTAAGTACATTGTTCCATCGAGACAGACTGCAAAGCATTTGGAAATGTGAGTGTCTCAACAATTTCAGGAATCTCTCTTATCTTACTCCACATGCTGTTTTCTAGCAACATCACTGCACAATCCAGGGTGTTATGGAATATATAGGCATGATTAAACGTGTTTTACGTGACTGACTGCACCCTGCCCGCTCCTAGAAATCTGAATCTTAGTGGGGAACTGCAAACATATACAACTGGAAGAGAATGTTCACTTTGTCACTTGAGAAGAAGATTGGATAAACAAGGTTTAACTGTTCATAGATTAAACACACTATGGAGTGTGATGTAGGCTCTCTCTCTTTCTGCAGTACAGTTATAAGCTAAAGAGCTATGGTGGCACTCAGCCATGTCCCTGTGGTTTCAGGAACTCCTAGAGGCTGAAACCAAAACAATGCAGATACTGAGAAAAACAAGAGAAGGGGGAATTTGAAAAAAATCTTATAACTGGGGTTACATATGAGTTATTTTTGGGTCTGTGACACTATTATTATTATTAAGCTACTCCCGAATCCATGTAAGGACACACTTTCACACCCACTGTCATTGTCTACCCTGGGGCAAAAGTAAGTATGCCTCCTATAGGCATAAGAGGACAGTAGGCAACATTATCCACAGCCAGATGCTGACAGACATCTCTGTACAGCGTACGTAATGATCCAGCATTCAGAAAGGCTACAAATGACCAAACATACAAAGAAAGCACTCTACATATTACAAAAGATATAAAGATTAAACATGACAAAAATCACCCCTGTGGGATGGTCCCCACACTGGTATTAGCATTAAGTAAAAGAGCATTCTTAAGCTACTGGTACAGGCAAGAGACATAGGCTGATGCCTGATGATACTGAATGAATCAATAATAAAGGCAGGCCAGAGTGGAAGATCCAGAACCTTCATCATTCAAGATATATCACAGAGTTTCATTGTAATGTCTTGACAACCATCTGCAAAAACTAAATTATCACCAGTGGCTGTTCCAAAACAGTTGTGTGTGTGTGTGTTATTGCTTTTTATTGCTCACCATTACATCATTTGCATGTGTATCAATTACAATTACATACTTTAGAAGACACTTTTATCCAGAGCAACTTACAGCAAGCAAGCTGCCCCTGTATAAAACATAATTATTTACCAGTTATTTCCATGAAAGGATGATTTATTATCAGAACCGTGTAGGCTCTATTTGTGCATGTGTGCGTGCATGTGAGGGCTGACTGACAGTTCAGGGACTAACACGTTTCACTAACAAGGTTTGCTGGGGGGTCTGGATGAACAGTGGAATCTGTGAAATACCTCAACATAAAACTTTAATGTGAGTATAAGCGGTTCTTTTGGATAAGTTACCTCAAATGTCATTGTTTGTGTCAAATAAAACCAACATTACGACAGAGAAGTAGTACACTTTGTTGGCTAAGTGAACATTACCATAATTGAAAATTCCATAGCAAAAAGCATATATTGTAATATGGATTTGGACTCCACCATGAAAAGTTGGAACTCCCTCCCTTCCCGGATTCAAGGTAAAGCGGAGAGTCGTTTGGTGAGCAATGCAAGAAGAGGGCCTCTTTGCAGTGTGAAATGCCCAATGGCATCCGGGCGTCAACTCATATACGCTACTGTACAGGATCGAACAGCCATTCCCATGAGCACCGCTGCAATGAAATGTTCATGCTAAAGCCCGATTTGATCTGAGGGGCTCTATGGCACGGTGATAGGCACCTGCCCCTGCTGAAATGCATTATTTAAAAACACTCTTCAATCCAGGCTTCAGGGGACTCCTTTTGTAACTGTCAGAAGCATTAAATGAAACTTGGCTGAGGTGAAGGCTTTGGATTGGTTGGTGGATCAGGGCCTGGGGAAGGCCATGTAGATAAAGAAGATATGTATTGAAGCTATACTGTATTGTACTGGAGTGTGTCAGGTGGAAAATGAAGGGTCAGTGATGCAACTTCCCCTTTTATGAGCCATAAATACATGTGTTTTTACACTCTTTAGGAATAAAAGATGGGCTGCTTACAAGACCCAACTATGGGTGCACGATATTGATCAAATGTGATATTGCGATATTGATCGTGAAAATTGCAATATCGATTTTAATTTAGATATTTTAAAATCACAAAGGTTATGGGAAAAGGCATCAAAACATATTCATAACATATGAAAACAACACATTTTCAACTGACATTCATATTGGACTCATACAACAACAGTAATTTATCTATTTGGCCACTGATATTTATTTTCCATCTCTATTATGACATGAGCTTCCTCAGCCACACATCTTATTTCGGCCAATGGCCGCATCTCTCCACAAAATAAACTGAATATTGCAACATTTTCGATATGATATTGCGCAAGGTGATATTGCGATAACGATACTGAATCGATATATTGTGCACCCCTAGACCCAACACAAACCTGACCACAGTTCAGGCCACAGGAGAGCTTATCCATGAACCATGCTGTTGCAAATAACATGATGAACTGCTACTCTGGGTCAGCACGCACCTACCCTGGCCATGCCTTGTCTTTCAATGTGTCCCTCTCTGGTCGTCTAGCAGACATCTATAATCTTATCGGCTTGTATTAAAAAAAGAAAAGAAAAAAGGCTTTGCACCCTCCCCCTTTCCCTGCCCTCACCTTCCCCAGACTAACCAACATTTTGTGGACATGGCGCATCAAGGAGATCAGTCCTACCGCCTCTCTTCCATGAGCCTCACCTGACAGCTCGCCCCAGGCAACCCCCCTCCCCCTCCAGAGACAAAAGCACCTCAGCTGAGTTTAGGCAGCTAAAGCATAGACAGTTAGCAAATTACATTTCTTGTCTTCATTTCAATAATTCACAAGGAGGAGCGTGACCTGGGCCAGATACGCTGCGCATGGCAAAAGTGAGGTAAGGTGTTGGGCAGGGACGTTCATTGCTTCCGTTTTAAAATCGATTGTACAATCATTCATAAACCTATAAAGGTGCGTAGTAAAGCAAAACAGATGTGAGAAGGATAAACCCATGAAACTATACAGAGAACACAACCTGGCTAGTACTGGGAATAGACCCCATTCACTGGGCTGCTGGTGAATGGGGGAATAGATCATTTCAAAGTGAAGGATGGATGGTTCCAGACACTGATACCATAAAGCTGATTCCAAGCCCCTACACACCTGGTTAATATTCTCTTAGCTTTGTTATGGCAGTTCCTATGTTGATATAAATCAGTGCCAATAAGACTGAACAGACTGTAAACACAATTTTAGACACGGGTTAACAGGAATACGCACAAACACACCCCACTAACAACTGTCTCATTGTGACCACCAATCAACAGCTATAACGTCATGGACACAGTCAAGGCAGAAAACAACATCATCTTCCGAACTCTGAACATTGCTCATCTCTAATTAGTGAGCATAGGCTGCGATGCTAGAGCGACATGTTTGGTTAACATCAAGGACTCCACCAGCACAGCTTCACCAGAACAGTGTGCGTGCGCCTTGCAATGAAATCTACCCAATGTCCATTTCCAAACTTGAGAAAGACACATTTTATTCAGTGTGAAAGATAAGATTTATTTTAAGAAAGCATAAAAGTTACATATCCCCATACTCTATTGAAAGAGATGTTTTGCCTCTGTAGACTAATAGAAAGCATTCACGAGCACTTAAGGCTTTCATGCTGTGTTGCCAAACTGATTACCAACTGCAAGCACATAGCCTCAATATTTATATAGTCTCTGTTATTTTAAGTGAGAAAACCAACACATTTTTATGGATGCACCAAAAGCATTTGACGAAAGACAGCATTAATTGACTGTTGACACATCTGAATGAAAGCACCATCAGTCAAAAGAGAACCGGGGGTAAATAAGGGGTTTCTTTACTGCTGGCGCAGTGTTACTGCTTATGTGAGTGTGTGGTTCCTTTATGTTTCTCTCAAAAGGCCAAAATGCAGATGGCAGTGCCATCTGTGTAGAATCAAAACCATGCATTCAGACCTGAAGATCTCTATTAAACTGCATGTAAATACATGGGGAGGGATGGGAGGAGAGAAGGACAGAAAGGAAACTATGTTCAAAACAAGCTGATTAACCATCATATAAAAACCTATTCCCTTCTTAGTTTAACCCCATAATGTCAAAATCACTCCCAATACAGTGTTATAACAAATGTACGGAGTCTGTTTAAGAAAGTGTTGAAGGACAGTTATAACCACATCTTTCACTTTTTTAATCAAACTATTTAATGTATTGTGAGCGCTGCATTTCTGTATTATGCAGGAGTCATTGGTACAGATATAAAACATTCCGAATAATGAGGTGACATTAATTTTGAAGCTGCTGTACTACCGCTGTTTAAATCAAATTAAATAAACCTAGGAGAGGGAGAGAGAGAAAAAAAGACTGAGGATTGATTAATTTCATTTTTTCTTTTTAGAGAACCTACCGCCCCAGTGTCACACCTGTGATCTCAAGGCTCAAAACACTTCCAGTTAAATTTTAATTCAATGGCAGGGCCCCAGATGTGCGCTGGAATCCACATATGATGTCAGTGAGCTCTCTTTGCTTGTGTTTAATTTAATGTCTCATGGGGTGGGAGGGGCTTAGGGGAAAAACACTAACATTCAAAAGGTGGTACTTTAAAATTACACTTAAAAGGTGCGGTCAGGGATTCTGGAGAAAGATTGTTGATATTTGAACTCTTAAAAACAAAAACACCTCTTCCTTCAATGCCAGCATTGAAGCTTCATCCTCCACGTTGGACATGGCTAAATTGTTGTGTGGTGCAGTTTGTACCATTTTATAGCTTGCGTTCCCATTTCCAGAGAGCCATGGCTGTATAGAAAACTGAATATTTTTTTCAACACGCACACAGAACATGTAGCTAGTGGCCTGTGAGTAAATATTCGCTGGATTTGACAAAAACTTTTAGAGTCGCTAACCTCACCTTTAAGCAAGCCATCTATTGAAAACATTTGAGGAACAATGGAGTTGAATACTGCAATCCAACAACATTACACTTGCAACAAATGCACTGTAAATTTCACAAAATTATATGTTGCCAAAAAGACAGATAGATCATGATCACTAAGAATATCTACTAGGTGACTGCCCAAAATTTTATGACCATTTTCAGAACATTCCAAGTAGGCAAAGTTCCTAAAAATGGGAAAGACAGTAAGATGGTGTTCTACTCTATCTTCTAATATACTTCAAACAGAGAACTCAGACTGAAGTTAGGCTATCTGTCACTCACTTACAAAATATGCACCTTGCTATAAGTCTGCACCTTTTTCAATTAGCCTATGCTAAGCTAAACAGGTAACCACAAAGTAACAATGAAAAGCCAAATATACAACCATATACTTTTCTTGTTATAAAGGGGTGATGTCTTTCTGTAATACTTTCTAATTCAACCCAGTACATGTCCATATGGGCCTTTCTGTTTAGAATAACTGAATATGTATGCTTATATGAATATGTAAATATGAGTTAATTCACCAATGCAGCCAGACAGCTGTTGTGAGAACCACATTTACAAGGAAACATGTGTTCGCCCTGTGGGGCAGTTTAGGGTGACATGACAGGTGAGTGGGAAAGGGCAAGGACTATGCATTATCTACCTATTGGTCTCCCAGTCCCACTTGGACACACAAACAGCACATGGATGTAAAGGCACTTATTTCTGTAGACTCTATACTATGAAGATGTACATTACGTGTTTTATTTCAAAACAATTCTCACTGGATATAACACCTAGAGCATGTGCACATGGTCATACTACAGGCATGTACTGTAAATCAGCCTACTAGTCCTGCAGTATTCAAATAATCTTTGCATTTGCCTATTGCTCTGAGTGTCTGCCTTCAGTATTGCTGCTGGAGTACATAACAGCCATACAAATGAACAGTGTGCAAGCAGGTGTAAAAGAAGCAGAATGTTGTGTAACAGTGGGTTTAAATAACAACACGAAATATCAAAGCATAATATGCTGGTTCAAAGGTCATGCTGCCTGCTGTTCATAAAACCACATGGGATTATTTTCATTTAGGATTCAGCCTTCCATTTAAACACACACACATGCACTTTTAGTTTGCCAACAAAGTGATTCAAAGTAGACTATTTGAGAAGAGACATTAATGGAATTAGACATTTACAAAGCAGTGGCCTACGTGTCTAGCTTGCATTAAGAAAAAAGCAATCATCACAGGATAACTCTGAAGCAAATGAGCATGACATGATAATGTATCAAAAACAACCAGAAATGTTGTTTACATAACTGCAGTATTAGAGCATGCTTCACTTACTGTAGAATTCTAACATTCTTTTTAATACAACAATGTCTCAGCAGAGATATATCTGATTAGTTTGAGAAATAATAGACTGATAGATAAACAATAACCTAAATCACAGCGCTGATGTGCAGTGATGTTCTATAGATGACAGAACACTTCGTTTACATTTTACATACAAAACATGAGATGCAGAGACACAAGATAATTAAAGCGATATATAAAGTGGCGTCAAAAGTTTAAATGCAACAAAAGGTTGGATATTTTTCGCGCAGTAGGCTACAATGAAAAATGTGTGATTTCGTTCAGCAACAGTGTAGTGCTGAGTTTTGATATGTGAATTGTTACCCGTTTCACCTAACGGAAAATACATAACACTGAATATATAAAACAATAAAATTAAATTAAATTAAATTAAATTAAAAAAAAGCCCATGTAGCCTAATCACCGGTATGAGTTTCTCCACAGTAGGCTACACGGGGGGTGTTAAAAAGTTTACTACTCCCGAATGGGACAAAACTTTTCTCTTCATTGGCAGGATTCATTCATTGTTCATACAAATCGCTTAAAATTGAGATGTATATGTGCAGTTAACAAATACATCCATATGTAAAAGGATATTAAAAACGAATGAAGAATAGCTGCATCTCAAAGTTTGCATGCATGTGAACAAATGACGAAATGAGCTTGCTTATCTTATTTGCCGCTCTCGTTTTTATTGCATTAAAATGTAGATGATGTTAAATGCAACATGCCAATTCTACAGTGCGATGTATCACTTATTCCCGAGCGTAAGATGTTCATAGGTTATGCCTACATTGTTACTTGCATGAGCAAGTACAGAAGTAGACTGTCCGTTCCGTGGGTTAGTGCGCAAACATAAATGTTCGTAAATATTCTCCCTAAGAATGTAAAAGTGCGAACAACAGCCACAAAAAGTTAAAGACACGTCTCTCTGCAGGGGACCGCGCTCCGGAGCGCACAAAGTACAGTACACACCTTTTAAATTAAGGTAGCTAGTTTAGAAAGTTGAACTTCACTCATAACCAGGTAAAACTCTTAAATAGTCAACAATTCACTTACTTTTCTCTTGCTTGGCTATCGGAAGGGACGACAGCTCCTTTACCTTTGGCGTACATGCTGGATTCTGTTTTAAGACTTTTACCCCACTCAACACCTGTCAAAGAAAGCAGCCAGGAAAACGTTCCATCTCCATAGCTACCCCTTTAGTGTTTTTCCTCCCCCCTCCTTTTTTTTACATCTCTAACATTGGCCACAAATCAGGCACAGTTTCTATTGGGGGAACTTGAAACCGTCCGCCGTTGGATTTTTTTTTTTCCTCCTCAGCCGCTGTTCTAGAAACCTGCTCACCCACCCTCGGCTATGCAATGGTTGGGGCTTCTTAAAGGGAAACACACACTTCTTGTTTACTGACCTCAGAAATATGAGAGTGAAAGCAGCCTTGATAGAGGCGCTGTATTTTGGGCCCTCCTTTTCGGCAACTGGGAATGCTAATTTGTTATCGCAAGATATCCCATTCTCTCCAGTTGCATCAAGTTTGTGGGACGTTCCTATTTACTAATGATACCACTCTATACATTTGCTGAAAAAACACACAAATTCATATATTTATAATGTTCAATTATGAAAAGCATAACCAGAGGACTCAACCCAAGTACAAAAACCGCACACGATTAACATAAACAGAATTTACATAGAGTGTAGATTCAAGTCCAGAAGAGATTAGCTCTCAATCAAGGGTGTTAAAAGTTATCACAAGTAAGGCTTAAGTGCAAGTCTCCTCTTAACCCAAGCTCAATGCTCTGCAGTTAGAGTAGCACTTGTATCGTAAATATATGTCTCAGACAATACTGCTGTCATGATGAGATCTCATATAGGGCTTCACCAGGATCTGTAGTCAAATTGTAGCAGACACAGGTTTGTATCAGCCATTGCTGTTTTACCGAAATATCCCGAGGGCATCCCATTCTACCTAGCCTCATGAGACCATCCTGATCTCGCGAGCTTCAGTTTGACTGTGCTTCGAGAATCAGTCAGGTTGCATTTGACCTGCCACTCATGTACTCTTATTACACATGTACAGTATCGTAAGAGTTGGCCTAAGATAAATCCATATTGCCAAAAAGGATTTTGCTCTCCATAATATTATTCTATTACATTATTACTTTAAATTAATACTATAGGTTGGTTTAATATTTAGATGTCAATGTTATTACATAAAGAGCAAATATCTGTTACATGTAAATAAACAAAAATTGGCACAACATATTTCTTAGTGTAACGGACAGCTTGTAAAATGTCCATGAAGCAATTTAATAGTTACCCCGCCTTAGAGAAGTATGCCTTATCTCGTTTAACCAACGTTCACTTTCACAGAGCAAGGCAAACAAAGGAAAGTGTGATGAAAATGTTGAAGAAATCCACAATTATATAATATATCATGTATGTATTTGTCTTTGTGATCCCTCCTCTCTCTGCCTGTCTGTCTGACACTCCAGCTCTCGCTTGAATTGGTTGTAAATTAGCTTTATAGGCATGAAAAACACAACATGTGTTGACAAAGAAGGTAAAGGTCTATTTCTCTCTACAGCAGTGGCCTTTCACACTTAGGCCAAGGGACCGAGTCAGAGCCAGCAACCACGAGACCATCTCCTGTAACATTCCGGGGGACTTTCTTTTCCCGTGAAATATAATGTGTGCAGCATTTTCTGTTCTGCCCCCAGTCGAAGGTGGGTGGACCCAGCTCTCCTTTCTAATAAAAGGACTCAGTGTTGTGCAAGGTTTTCAGCAGCAAGGATCTGCATTTGACACGCAGGTATACAGGACTCTGTTGTTCCCTTAGAAATCAGCCTGCGTAGGAAGGGGAAGACACAATATGTTGCAGTCCGACCAGCAGAGGAATTCCCCTAGCCTTCGCCATTGTGGGGCCAAATTATAATTAATCACAGGTTGAATAATTCAATGCTGAGCCAGTGGATGCCTTTCTCTGCCCATTCCTCGGCACCTGCCTCAGAAGGGGTCCCCAGAGCCTGTGTGTGTGTGTGTGTGTGTGTGTGTGTGTGTGTGTGTGTGTGTTCATGTATGTGCCTGTGTGTGTGGGATGTATAAATATTTCTTACTTGTGCACGTGCATGCTCATTTGTGTGTCTGTGTATATTGTATGTGCATGTGTTTATGGGTACAAGTAGTGTTAGTGTGTATATAGAAGAATGTATGTGTGCGTGCGTGCACATGTGTGTGTGTGTGTGTGTGTGTGTGTGTGTGTGTGTGTGTGTGTGTGTAGTAGATGCGTCTCTCTGAGGCCATTGAAAGGGGAACACACAACCCCACAACAACCAAACACAGCAGTGTAACCTCCACCCTGCGGCCCATATGAGTCAGCCATGTTTTACTGTTTTAGCATTCTCTTTCCCCTCTTCTCTCTTATTGTGTGATCCCATGTGACCACATGTGGTACACATGTGGTCACATGGGATCATATATGAAGTTAGTGTGGGGCTTTCTTTGTACGGGATAACTCAAGTACTCATGTTTCTCTTTGCTCTCTTCATCGCCTCTCTGCACACTGACCTCAAACCAGCACTGTCTTTATTAGGAAGCAAAAAAAGAATGAACCCTTTAAAAACAAATGCTGTATCGCGGATCCAGTCACGTTTGAGGTGAAATGTTGAAATGCAATTAGAAAAAATCCCTATGAGATAAATCATCTTGTTTTCCCCTATCTAAACCGTTTGTACTGTATGGAGTAGGTAAGAGTTAAACATTTTGCTCAGGGGCACACTCTAAGTCACGCATGTGCCAGGAATCAAACTCAGGACCTATTGGCTATAGGAGTAGACCACCCAGACTGCTATAGTATCCTGCCCCCTATATGTGTTTGTGCCTGTGCGTATGTGTGTGTGTGTTTAGGTGTTCATGTGTGTGAGTGAGTGTGAGTGTGTGTGTGTGTGTGTGTGTGCTAATGCTAATGCTTGCAGGTACTGTATGTGCCTGTGTATCGTATGCCTATGCCATGCAGCACTACCACAGATCCACATCCGTATCTCACATGTTAGTGTGAAGTTTACACACAAACATAACTGGACACGGAGGTCAATCAATAAGTCATCCAGCCAATGGTAATGCAACCCAGAGCATGGCAGCATTAACCTTCATTCTGCATTGCTGAGTCAAAATCAAGATCTTATCATCCCTTTTACAGAGTTTATTGCGTGTATTTGAACACGACTCATGCTCAATACTCAATACTGCCAAAAGTATTAATTAGGTGAGCAGGCATAGCATGTTTTGTGTTTTTGATTATTTATTGTAGTTTTTTATTTTCTTCCAGTTATTGGACTGCAATAAGAGAACTATAAGCATCTGGCTCCTGCTTTTGCACCAACATGCCTAAATCTGTTCATCGCACATATGAACCTGTCTGTCTATCTCTTTGTCTCTATACTGTGTACTGCGTACGTATGTACTGGTATAGTATGCGCAGCATGTAGGTTAGCTGTTGTGTTTGATTTGTATCATTACACTTGGTCACCATATTTATCTGTGCCATATCCAAACACCCACACCCACCCCAGCCATGCACCCACGTATTCCAAGTCCCCACCCAGTAGCTCGCTCCTCTGGATCCATCCGACACCCGCTGTTGCGCTCGGCTGTGATCAAGGGAGAATCGGCGCTCTCCAACGCTCCCATAATTATGGGATTTGTGAAAGTTTTGGCACTCTTCACCTTCCCCGCGAGACATAAAAATGATTATAATGGTGTTACTAATTTCCCTCTCATATAAACGTTTTGAGGATATAACTCAGTGAATTGCATGTGTGAGACATGTTCTGTGACAATAACGCAATGACGGAAGGGCACAGTACATTGTGAAGTAGTTTTATTATGTTACGAGTGCCAACATATATCTACAGTACTGTGAGGATAGGTCCCGCCTCTAATACAGTAACTTGGTAACGGGCACACTCCTCCAGCCGTTAAACTGTTCCCTAGTTCTCCTTGTTCGTCTTATGGTGCCACTATACCTTTAAGAAGTGAAGAAGAAGAGAACGACTGACTGGCTGGGGAGAGCTGCAGTGGCAGAGAGAGAGAGAGAGAGAGAGAGAGAGAGAGAGAGAGATGGTGTGGTGATTATGTTCGTGTGTGCTTTCTTTCTGTGGGAAGTGCAGCCACACACCATACACATTAAAATATGCACACACACACACACACACACACACACACACGCACGCACACACACACACACTATGCTACTAGTGATCATTTGACTGCGGCGAAAGGAGGCTTGTGCACACACATGCCTCGCACAACCTTTCACACAAAAGCATTCCCACGCATGCATACCAATGGAGGCATACACACACACACACACACACACATGCATACATGCACACGCACACATGCACACGCACACACGCGCACACACACACACGGGTGCCTCACCGGCACACTCTGGGGGAATGAGAGCCATGTATGTTGTAGATTACCGAATTCAGTGGCTGTGGTTCTATCACTCCACAGTTCAGGAAAGGATAGAACGAGAGGCCGGACAGAGAGAGAGAGGGAGAGGGAGAGAGAGAGGGAGAGATAGAGAGAGAGAGAGAGAGAGGAAGAGAGAGAGAGAGAGAGAGAGGGAGAGGGAGAGGGAGAGGGAGAGGGAGAGAGAGAGGTTGTGAAAGTATAGTGCTGTAGAAGATGCAGTAGTGTTATTGAAGTAATTGATCTTAATTGATCCTAACACACCTGTGGGATAACCAATGAGCTGAGCAGGTACCCACCCACCATCTACAGCATATGTACAGTATGTACAGTAGACCTATATTGCATTACTGTCATACCCCACCCTTCCTCCATCCCCCCTCCGTCACCATCCTTCCTCGGACAGAGAGAGTCACATTGCCGTGACGACGGCGAGGCCGCAGTCGAGCCGGGTCCGGT